>VWZE01024820.1:276717-293588 GCA_013396675.1 Eubucco bourcierii
GGGGGGGGGGGGGAGGGGGGGGCCAGGGAACTCCCAAACCATCACAGAAACAATGGGAAGCAGCTGCTGCTCTGAATTATGAAACTGTCTAACTGTGAGCAGTGGTATCAGCCCCATTGAGAACTTCCTCGTGATATTGTGGGAAAGGAAAATTATTTCCTTGGACATCATTTAAAGCTAATCTGACAACACAAACATTCAGAGGCTTTATTGAATCATAGAATGGTAAGGTTGGAAGGGACCTCAAGGATCATCTAGTTCCAATCCCCTGCCATAGGCAGGGACACCTCCCACTAGTACAGCTCACTCAAGGCCTCCTCCAACCTGGCCTTGAACACCTCCAGGGAGGGAGCAGCCACAACCTCCCTGGGCAACCTGTTCCAGTGTCTCACCACCTTCACTGCAAAGAACTTCCTCCTAACATCCAGTCTAAACCTCCCCTCTGCCAGTTTAAACCCATTGCCCCTTGTCCTGTCATTGCAAGACCTTGTCAATAGTCCCTCCCCAGTCTTCCTGTAGGCATCTTTCAGATACTGGAAGGCTACTCTTAAGGTCTCCTCAAAGCCTTCTCTTCTCCAGGCTAAAGACCCCTTACAGCAAAAGGAGAAGACAGTATTAAACCATTTAGTCATGTATTACAGGTGCAATTACTTGAGATCCAAGAGATGGTAATATACATTCTATCAAATCAAGAGGTGAAGGATGCAAATGCCATACATGGCTTCTGATGGAGGTAATGACATTGTTATGACAATGCCTATATAGTTTTGAGCAATGTAATACTGCAAATCTATTCATCCTCTTCTACTAAGAATGTCAAAGTACTTAATGACTTCAGTGAATTAAAGTTCACCTTCTGTTCAAGATGGGAAAGTATTTTCAGACTAGATTCAGTCCTCTCCCACAGTAGAATAAATAGATAGATTCCTTTGATAGATTTAATTTCAGGGATCTGTTACACTATCAAGATTACCAAGAAAGGAGAAGCTAAGCGTATAATGGTTCAATGATGGCATCATTTCTGTCAGTGTTATGGTAATACAACTTGAAACTCGATAACATAACTTGAAACTGTAAACCAATCACCCTGTTAAAGTGCTTGTTACATCTCTGCATAGACCTATGCACATTTGGTTGATAGAAGGTTCGATCACATTTCTCAGAACTGTTATGTTTTGATCACAATTTTGGGACAATAAAGACATAACAGAGAAATAGTCTGATGTGGTACAGTGAATGTTGTGTGCAGTCAGACAGAATAGAATCATAGAATTGTCAGGGTTGGGAGAGACCTCAAGGATCATCTAGATCCAACCCCCCTGCCACGGGCAAGGGACATCACACACTAGATCAGGTTGCTCAGAGCTCCATCCAGCCTGGCCTTAAAGACTCCCAGGGATGAAGTTTCCACCACCTCCCTGAGCAACCTGTTCCAGTGTCTCACCAACCTCATAGTGAAGAACTTCTTCCTAACATCCAGTCTGAATATACCCATTTCTAGTTTTGCTCCATTCCCTCTAGTCCTATCACTACCTGATATGTTTTCCTGTAAGCCCCCTTCAGATACTGGAAGGCCACAATAAGGTCTCCTTGGAGCCTTCTCCTCTCCAGACTGAACAGCCTCAACTGTCTCAGGCTGCCTTCGTAGGAGAAGAGCTCCAGCCCTCTGATCACCCTCCCACTATCCTGTTTTTATACACTATATATTCAAGCACAGAGACAATTATGGAAGTTTGCCTGTTTCCTAGGATAATCCCTGCTTCGATAGCAAGGCTTATGGAGTGTTTCTTCTGTGCCAGACCTCAGCTCTAGCTTGGAGTGGTCACAACCTGGAAACATGTTATTTATGTAGCTAGGATTTTAAAAGTAAAGAGGGAATGCCAGAGCTCTGAGGGTTAAAGTTTGTACTCTAGGGATTACTGGTGGATTTGTCACGATGAGATAAATTAAAAAAAAAAAAAATTAAAAAAAATTGGAGAATTAGAAAGGGGAGTCTAGAGAATGTAAGGCCTCAGGGGGAAAAAAAAGCAGCATGGAATTAGTACTGTACACTGCTCTAAAAAGATAAAGCCATGTGTAAAAAACGTTACAGAGTTGGGTAGAGGGCAGAAGGATGGATCTTGGAGCTCCAGAAGGGAGGGGAAAAAAAAAGAGCTTCATCATATAATGGCTCATGCTGATCATTTAGGCATTTGAATAATTTCCTTTCATCTCATAATATTTTGCAGTGCTGACCTCTGATCTTAATGCTTGGATAATGTGTCCATCCTTAGCCAGCTTATTCCTCAAAGGGTAGTCTCCCCTGCTTAGATGTTATTTGAATGGTATTTTTGCACAGTTCTCTAATCAGTGGAATAATTAGGAGTGAGAGCAAAAAGGAAAAGAAGAGAAGGCTACGCAAAGAACTCGGACCCTTTTCTTCATTCCCATCTATCTGAAATCCTTCTAGAAACAGTACTTACAGCAACTATACATTAGAGAGCATTCTGGGCTAAAGCCAAAAGAAAAGAAAAGATTCCCTTCCTCTCACCCAGATTACCCATTTGGATGAGCTCTTCATCCATATGACAGTAGTGACCAAACATCAGAAGCATTAGGCTAAAGCATCAGACCACTAGAATGATTGTATCAAGGGTATCAGTTTGTACTTAGAAGCACAAAAACTATAGTAAGAACACTTGTTAGCCTAGCTGATACCTAATTGTTAGTTAATTCTACTCGTTTGTGCAAGTCTCTCTCTAAAAAAAAATTTATTAGAAATCATATTTTAAATTACACTGTCACTATAAAATGCAGAACCTAAGCAGCCTTGTCTAGAGATGAAGAAAAAAGAATCAAGAATCCAGTTTCCAAGCTCACCTTAGCTAAATATTTGCTCTGAATTCCTAGGCAAGTCGCTTCACCTCTGTGTACTCTAGGACACATCCAAAAAGTACAGCCTAGCCATACACAAAGATACTTAACTGAATGGGGTACCAAAAGCAATAAAACTGCCTTCTCAGGAGGCCAGCCCATTTTTGCAGACTGCCAAGATAGTTAAGTTAGTATGGCTTTAGTGCTTCTGCCATCTCAATGCCATTACACTTCATGTATGTGGGCCTGATTGCAGTTATAAAGTGAAAGCATTCATCCTCACCTGTCTTAAAGGCAAATAGGCAGAACACCCATCAATAGGCAAAAATGTGTGCAGACATTAAGATGAAAGGTTTGCAAAGGAAAAACAAAGTTACTGCCATCTAAACCCTGATGGTAAAATATTTCCTTCCTATATGATCAAATGTAAAAAGAACGGTGGAAAACTAAGCTGAAAAGACTAAGAAGCCTCCTTCGGGGGAGCTGCAAAATAAAGGTTTTTGAAATATATGAAGAGATTTATGGATACGATGTGTGCTGACTGGAATGTGGCTTGCAGCCAGCCCTGAGCTTCAGATCAGGAATGTAACCATCATTATGTTGCGTAGAGCAGTTTGAGCAACTGCAAGGAGGCAGAATAGCTACATTCCTCTTAAACCAAATCTAAAAACAGACTCTGGAGAGAAAGGTAGCAGAAGACGGGCCCTTATTATATTGTAAAAACTAAAATGAGCCCCAAAGACATAGGCACAGCAATACTTCATTACTGGTAAAACACAGGACACTTTCTCAGGTGCATTGGGTAGGCCCTTCTGACTAATAATCATAGACTGAACTTGCCAGGGAGCGTACTTTATGGTATATGTCTTACAGTTCCACTAAGAGAAGATTTCTAAGTGAAAATACTCTTAAGGGAAGAAACATTGTGAAAGGAATGAAGATGATTTTCATTATGTCAGGCAGTGAAAATAAACCAAAAAAAGACTGCCTACAGCAGTAGTTCCAGACCTGTGGCTTAATAGCAGCCTCTTCCCTGCCAGACTTTCAGATATTGCTTGTGGCCATGGAGAGCTGCTGTCGAGCTGCAAGCTGATGAAAAAGGCAAAGCATAAAATTGCTTAAAGAGTGCTCACCGCCGTTGCCCTTGAATTGGCAAAAATGGAGGGCACTGGTGTGTGGTTGCAAGGTAAGCGTGGGGAAGAAAAAACTCTGTGTGATTAGGTGAAGGAACACAAAGTTTGAGGAAGAAAGTGATGCCTTCTATAGAGTCTCTATACTCCATGTGATGTGATGTAGAGTAACTGCTATAACTCATTAAAACCAGACAAGCTTGCAGACACGTTACACCTTCTGCAAACTAACGTAACAAGGTTTAAGAGGACGGATGGCTAACTTGAGCAGCAGAACCCTGGTTCTCCAGGAGTTATGCAAAATCATATATTGTGAAAGACCAGAGTTTATTTTGCTTAGGCAGATCCCTCAGTATCAACAAATTTAGGAGATGTGCGTGGAAGGGAGCGGTAGAGATGGAAGCAGCTCTATAATCCAGACAACCCACACAGAATCTGTGTGATTCTGTATGATCCAGACAATAAAGGTAAGTTTAAATGCGTACATTTCACTTTGCCCATCCATCTAGCCATCTCCAGGTTATTCTGCTTTCTTAATAAAAATGAGAATGAGACACAGTTCTATTTTCTGTTTAATGTCTTATCTGTGGGATTGTCAAGTTTGGATGTGAGACAGAAGTTAATATTGCTAGATAGGAAAGTAAGAGGAATTTCCTCCCTGAGACAGCAACATCATTGCTGCGCCACTGCTAAGGGAACAAGTTTTCTCAATATCATTTCAACAACTCATCCCCCCATCACATCACAGTCAGGGTTGATGTCCCATTCAGAAACTTGGGAGCAGGGGCTAAAGCATGGGCCTCTCTCTCCTTCCACTTACAAGTGCTACATTATTCCATACCAAAACATAACTGGTGGACAACTCTTTCTCATCCCAAAACCCATCTTCTTCTGTCATGCTCGTTATTAAACAACCATTATTAAACCTTTCTTCTCCAGACAAATACAAATGTGATAGTTGCTCCTGCTGCTGCTGAAGAGAGTTTAGATAATTATTTCTAAGAAATTGTTGTGCTGATAGACTGCTACTAAATCATGTCTTGGAGACTGACACTTTCTTCCCCTCACAGGTTCACTGCAAGTGTTATGAACTTTCTTTGTGCACACAAAGACACGTGAAACTCAAACTGACCTTGCTATTCAGCTCGGTAGGACTTCATTCTAAAGAAATGGCTTCCAACAATACTGCACATTACACACACAAAGCATCAAAACGCTTTAGGAGACCATTAGAAAGCAATTGAAGAGAAGTTACATTCATGCCTGGCTCCTGAGATCCCACCACATCCCCCAGCAGACACCAAAAGGACAGTCTGTGCTGTCAGATCTACAGCAGCCAGAAGCATTTTTCTTTCTAGGCATTTTGCCCCAGACAGTATGATGACCCTGAGTGTTTGAAAGACACAATATTCTGATCTTAAAGTTTCTGGGAAATCTGGATATCCCTTTGCTCTACACTTCTGACAAAGAAAAAAGTTTAAATGTCCCCATTTATTATTTTCTTGGCTTTAATCCAATAAACAGCCTTCTCCTGAGCACAGACCTCATCTCTGATTGACAAGAACTTGATGCACCTGCACTGAAAATGAAAACACATAGAATCTTGAGCCTTGCAGCTAAGATGTTACTTTTTAAACTCTGCAGAAAATGTGATGTTAATTTAGCAAACGCCTCTACCCTTAAGACTTTCTAGTGAAAGAAGCAAGTAGTTGAGCAGGTCTGTACCTTGGAGGCAGGTGGCTGCACTCTGTTGTTTCAGGATCTGTGCTGAGACAAAGCAGTGGGAAATGGCATGATTCTCATAACAACACTCTCCTCCCGTCTTCAGTGCAAGTGCTTAGCAAGGGTCGAGTCTGAGGAGCCATGCGGGACACAAGACTTCACCATAGCATTTCCCCCTATCCCTCATGACACGCAGCCAATCAAGCCAGCAGGGTGCAAACTACAAACCATACAGGAACTCACAGGCGAGGTAGCTTACCCAGCTGGGCGTGGAACCGGCTTAGTGTGGTTTTATTCTCTTATTGCAAGGCTTACAGCTGCTCTACAGCAGTGCGTTTGAAATGCTACAGCTGGGTTGCTGCACTAAGCTCTCTCCCTAGGGCCACAAAAACGATCAGAGGGCTGGAGCACCTCTTCGATGAAAACAGGCTGAAAGAATTGAGGTTGTTCAGCCTGGAGAAGAGAAGGCTCTGGGGAGATCTTAGAGCAGCATTTCAATATCTGAAGGGTACTTACAAGCAAGTTGTGGTGGGACTGGTTAGAAAGGCTTGTAGCAATAGGCTGAGGTGCAATGGTTTGAAAGTGCAGCAAGGTAGATTTAGGTTGGACATCAGGAAGAAGTTCTTCACAGTGAGGATAGTGAAATACCAGAATAGATTGCCAAAAATACGGTGGAGGCCACATCTCTGGAGACGTTCAAGCACAAACTTGATGGGCCCCAAGCAACCCATGCTACTTAAATATGCCCCCACTCACTGCAGAGCTGTTGGACAAGATGACCTTTGCAGTTCCCCTCCAACCCAATGCATTCTGTGCCTCTGTGAGTTCCTCTTCCCACCACCACTGCAGAAAATGGCAAGGGCCTGCCATTCCTCACAACAGGGGCTGGAAGACAGGGATGGGCTTGATGTGTGATTGACAGCTGCTTCAAATGCAGTGATCCTATGGGGGAAGGGAAGGTTGGTTGAAAGCATTCTGGTTGGCTTAAGAGAGAAAAGAGGAGGGTATTCGCCAGTGATTGACAGCACTTTGAATCTCCCATGTTACCCAATCATCACTGCTGTTTGGGCTCCCTGAAGTGAGGAGCAGCAGGGATGGTGGCCACACAGAGGGGTGGTCTTGGTGGTGTGAGTCCATTTGTGTGTTCTCACCTACATCAGCCCCTTGTAATCAATTTCACACCCTTACTACACTAGGCCAAGAGTTAACCCTGCCTTCATTCTGTCCCCACTGGGGCTCAGCCTCCATAAAGGCTCTTTCCTCCCACTTTTATTCCCCGTCTCAGAGCTCCAGTCCCTCCTGTTCGAAGGCTACCAGGGCCCTGCTTGTGGGAGATGGGATACAGGAAAATTGGTTGCTACTGGAGAGCTGCAAGGCCACTCAGGGAATGCGGCCCTTGCCTGGGCCTGGGGGCTGCCTACAGCTGTTAGCATCAGGGGTTTCAGAGAGAAGTAAAAAAGAATTGACACCACGTGAAATTTCTCGCTGACAGCCAAAAAAGTCCTGGGCTGCAGCAAGAGTAGTGTGGGCAGCAGGCCAAGGGAAGGGATTCTGCCCCTTTACTCTGCTCTCCTCAGACCCCATCTGGAGCCCTGTATGCAGTTCTGGAGCCCCCAGCACAGGAAGGACATGGAAGTGTTGGAGTGCGTCCAGAGGAGGCCATGAAGATGCTCAGAGGGCTGGAACAGCTCTGCTATGAGGACAGGCTGAGAGAGTTGGGGCTCTGCAGCCTGGAGAAGAGAAGGCTTTGAGGAGACCTTAGAGTAGCCTTCCAGGATCTGAAGGGGGCCTACAGGAAGGCTGGGGAGGGACTATTGACAAGGTCTTGCAATGACAGGACAAGGGGCAATGGGTTTGAACTGGCAGAGGGGAGATTTAGACTGGATGTTAGGAGGAAGTTCTTTGCAATGAGGTTGGTGAGGCATTGGCACAGGTTGCCCAGGGAGGTTGTGGCTGGTCCTCTCTGGAGCTGTTCAAGGCCAGATTGGATGAGGCCTTGAGTGAGCTGTACTAGTGGGAGTTGTCCCAGCCTATGGCAGGGGTTTGGAACTAGATGATGCTTGAGGTCCCTTCCAACCTTACCATTCTATGATTCTATGAAGACCACTTAAAATTGTAGCCTAAAAGCATAATCTAAATTCAATCTGGTAGACTGGAAAGGACCATTTTGCACAGCTGAAATAGTCTAATATATTATCAAGTTCTTGAGTCAGTGAGATCCATGTGCCTCAATTTCTTGAAGTTACTATTCTCAACTTTGTACCTGTTGGAAGATCTGGATGGGATTTGATTTCTCTGAGTATGGTTCAGAGCCTGGCCAAATGGTCCCTGTTTTTTTCCAACCAGCTGCTCAAAAGCAGCAGGGGAAAAAAAAAAAAATAAAAATTTTGCAATTATTGTTAACTTTGAAGAAAAAGCAACCAACCAGCTCAGGTTCCATCTGTGTCCCTCTAAAAACCACGGGTGTTTAAAACAAAAATGAACCAAATTTTGGCAATAATATTGAAATGCCTAATACTAGGAAAAAAGTATTCTTACTAATATCTTTCATCCAAAAAATTAGCTAAGGACTAAACTGTTTTGTTAATTTCTATTAAATTACTCTTTTGCTATTTTAAATAATCTAAGTCCATTCAATAGCAAGTGTTCTGATTTTTCAACTTTTCCCAGTTCTTTTTCTCAAAAATTACTTTGTTTTGAATAAAAAGGGTAAAAAAAACCCTCAAATAATAATTAAAAAAAAAATACTTTGGGGAAAATCTACAGCTTCCCATTTGGTCTACATTCAGCCAATTTTTGTTGTTGTTTTTCATTAGACATGTCAATCTTGCAAGCAAACTAAAAATTGCTCATTTATGCAGCCTTGTATCCCTAATCAGATTGAGTTGGCTCAAGAACAGAGGCACAGAATAAAAAAATCAAAAGCTGATGTCTAACACTAAGACCTAAACAGTGTTCAGCTTCATTTATATGACATGATTTGTCTGACATTAGCTGACAAACAAGAGCAAAAGACAGGAAATGAATGCATGGCTATATCCAGGCTTCAGGTCTTTTTATAGTCTCAGTGGCTCAATTTGAATAATATTGAAATTCTAACTTCTACCAAATGTTATATTTTAGGGTAAGTTTGGTTTTGGTTTGGTGTGGGCTTTTTTGTTTGTTTGCTTGTTGTTTTGTTTTCGGGTTTTTTTAGTGTGTGTCTGGTGGTTTGTTTGGGTTTTTTTTTTTTTCTTCTTTCTTTTCTGTTCAGTTTTGTTTTTATTTTTTGGTCAAAGTAGGATCATTTAGAATAATAACTTGGTTTAGTTATGATTCAATTAACTTGACCTATTTTTAACCTCAGCACAGCCTACTCTTTTAGTGCCTTAGAGTACGGAATGGATAAATAACCACATCTGACCATTAAGATTAAATGATTTGTCAGTGCAGGCAGTAGGACCTATGTAACAATGCCCCTAAAATACTTAAATTATAATGCCATGTCATTCCTTTCACATCCCTGAAATATTCCTGAGCTCTTGAAGGGAAAAGAACACAGAATCATAGAATGGTAGGGTTGGAAGGGACCTCAAGGATCATCTAGTTCCAACCCCTGACACCACTCACTAGTACAGGTCACTCAAGGCCTCCTCCAACCTGGCCTTGAACACCTCCAGGGAGGGAGCAGCCACAACCTCCCTGGGCAACCTGTGCCAGTGTCTCACCACCTTCACTGCAAAGAACTTTTTCCTAACATCCAGTTTAAATCTCCCCTCTGCCAGTTTAAACCCATTGCCCATTGTCCTGTCATTACAAGACCTTGTCAATAGTCCCTCCCCAGCCCTCCTGTAGGCCCCTTCAGATCCTGGAAGGCTACTTTAAGGTCTCCTGAAAGCCTTCTCTTCTCCAGGCTGCAGAGCCCCAACTCTTGCAGCCTGTCCTCATAACAGAGCTGCTCCAGCCCTCTGAGCATGGCTTGTGTTGTTCATTTTGTGAAAGTACAGAGCTTTAAGCTGTCGCTCCTTAATTTTTCACTAAAATCAAAGAAACAGAAGAAAGCCTGACATAGCCATCAAAATCCTTGACCTGCTAAAAATCAAACTGAGTGGGGACTCAGATAAGGAAGACACGGGTACTGTGTTGTCCATTAAAACAAGCTATGCTTGGAGGAGGATTAGGTAAAGTACCTAAAGGGGCATACAAGGATGAAGAGATACTGTTTACAAAGGCCTGCAGTGACAGGACGAGGGGCAATGGTTCAAACTAGAGAAGAACAGATTTAGATTGCATGTTAGTAATAAGTCCTTTACCATGAGGGTGGTAGAACATTGGAAGAGGTTGCCCAGGGAGGTTTAGGTTGTTGGGGCCCCACCCCTGAAGATTTTCAAGGTGAGGCTCAAGAGGGTTCTGAGCAACTTGGTCTAGTTGAGGATGTCCCTGCTGACTGCAGGGGAGGGTTGGTTTAGGTGACCTTTGGAGGTCCCTTCCAACTCCTATCATTCTATAATTCTTTGACTTATAAAACAAAGCAACTCAGTGTATGCTGCCATATAACCAATGTCACAGTGCAACTCTGACACAGAAAGAGATAGGAAGGTACAAAGGCAAAACAGGAATCTCATGATTGAAGTTTTCAATAGTTTCATTGAAAACACATGATAAAATCAGTTTCTCTCAGCAGGAGAGACAGAGAAAAATGGACTCCATTTGAAGTGCAAACAACAAAGAGACACGGGGAGTTGCAAAATGTACAGAACCCTCCTCATAAAGATCCCACTTTCTCTCAGTTCCAAGTGCTTGCAACTGTCTCTCCCTGTGAAATCTTAATTAAAGCAATATATTTCCCATTTAAGTAATTTGAAGATGTGTGCAGTTTGATAAAAAGGTTAATTAGCTCTATTCTTAAAAACATTTAAAAGGTAGCATTTTGATCTTTTGCCTGAAATTCACGCTCATGCTTGCATTCAAAACAGCCCTCAATCTGGACTGTGGTAGTTGGCAGACAGAAACATGCTCCTAAGTGGGGCTGTGGGAAGGGGGTTCACATGGAAACCAAACACTTATTAGGAATTTTACCTTTTGTTTTCATAAAGTACTTGTCTCCCTTCCTGTGGCTGGGTGTTTGTCAGGGCTTGAGCTCAGGTTGATACAGGAGGAAAGCAAATCCTTTTCAGACAACTCAGCTGGGAGTTGCACATAAATCCACCCAGCCTGATGCTAACTAATGAAAGAAAGGGAGGGGAACAGGAACATCTCATAAAGCTGTGAAACCACAATTCAGAAGCATAATTTAAATAATTTGGAGGCTGCATTCCCATTTTATGCTGTTACTGCCTTGACTAAGATGCACCTCCTGTTGAGCATACCAGCTGTGAGAGCTGACAGATTCAAGAGGATTGGTCTAGAAACTGTTGTTACAGTTTAGCAAAGCAATTCACAGACAAATGGAAGCTCTTCTCTTAATGCCTTCACCTCTCTGCTCTTGTTTGGAGTCCTTCAGCAATTCCATAGACAGAAGGTTGCAGTAGATTGACACAAGACATTTCCTTCTCTTCTCCCTAGTTGCAGCTGTTCTCCTTTTGTTCCAAATGTACTTTCTCTGGGTCTGACATTTGCACTTAGGTCTTGCTATATGGGTCATCAAAATGCTAGGTACAACAGCACAGAAGTCAGACTGAAGCTGTGGTTTGATAGTTTATGGTGTTAGGCTACATTTAAGCCATCTTACTGGAAAATAAAATTTTCCATTGTTTCTTTTACTTACTAATACTCTCTGTGTTCTTGGTAGCCTTTTTCTTGTGAAACACCTGAATATGGTGCTTTTAATCTATAATACTCAAAGCAGTTAATTATTATGGCATATCACAGAGTCACAGAATGGTAAGGTTGGAAGGGACCTCAAGNCCTGTCATTGCAAGACCTTGTCAATAGTCCCTCCCCAGCCTTCCTGTAGGCCCCCTTCAGATCCTGGAAGGCTACTCTAAGGTCTCCTCAAAGCCTTCTCTTCTCCAGGCTGCAGAATCAAACTCTCTCATCCTGTCCTCCTAGGAGAGCTCCTGCAGCCCTCTGAGCATCTTTGTGGCTTCCTCTGGACCTGCTCCAACAGTTCCATGTCCTTCCTGTGCTGGGGGCTCCAGAACTGCACACAGCAACTCCAAAGATGGGTTTGACAAGAGCAGAGTAAAGGGGTAGAATATATTAAATATATCTATTATAATATGGCATATTTTATTGAGTAGAATTAAGCCACTTCTAGTTGGTGTTCTGTTGTCTCATGAAAAGGAGGCATTAGGTGTATTCTCTGTGTTTTCTCCTTGGGTCTGTCATGGTGGTTGTATTTTTGATTAAGGACAGTTAAATGGGTCCAAAATGTTACTGCAGAAAGCAGCCTATCTTCTCTTCCTTGTCACTGATATGGCTTATTTAATCCAAATGATTTACATAAATGTTCTATGCAAATGAGAAATGGAGAATGAAATAATTTGTCTCTGCTTCTTTCTCAGATTTTTAAGAAAATTATGTCATACCTGAGCTGTTACATTTGCAGAACTATGATGAGTTTTTTGATTTGAAGACAGAATAACAGAATCACAAAGTCTTTGAAGCTGGAAAAGACCTCTGAGATCAAGTCCAGTCTACGATCTAACACCACAACATCAGCTAAGTCATGCCACATCCAATCTTTCCTTAATGACCTCCAAGGATGGTGACTCCACCACCTCCCTGGGCTGTCCATTCCAGTGCCTAATGAGCCTTTCTGTGAGGATGTGCTTCCTAACATCCAGTCTAAATCTCCCCAATAAGCACCAAATGACATGCTTGCCATCACTTACTAACTCCAGATGCAAACTTTTACCTATGGCACTCAGGAGACACAAGAACAACTCAAATAATTCTCCTGAGGCCAAAGCAAAAGTCAGAGAAGCAACCTCTAACCTTCCTTGGGCAAGTTCACCAATGTAAGACATTCCAAGAACTGATACACAGCACAGCTTCTGAGATTATGGACATGATATGTCACAGGATGAATGACTGCAGTAAAAACTGGAGGCCTGACAAGGATTATTTTATAAATAATGGATCAGAGGAAAGTCAGACACCATTGTCAACAGGGCTTCTTCAACACAGACACCAAGGAATTTTCATTGTATAGATAACAGTGGAGGGAATCAAGGATGACTTGAGGAGGCCTCAGTCTTAAGAAGTTTAAAGGGATTATTTAAACTATTTGCTTAAGGAGAGAGAGAAGTAATCACAGCTGCACAAAGAAATCAGACCAAGATTAAGGAAAGCAAAGTTTTCCATGTTATTTTCAGGGAAAAAAAAAAAACCTCTCCAACTTAAAAATAAGTACTTAACTAGTAAGAACTTTGGAAAAACAAACACTGCTGAATTTAGGTTTGTTATCAGTGGGAACATTTTTTTTAATATAAAGACAGATCAGCTGAAATGCTGAAAATGGGAAAGACATTAGCATCTATTTTGCATTTCTGAAAATTAATGGCTTGAAAATAAACAAGGGAAACTAATATTTCCTGGCTATAAAACACATATTAAAATAGATTGGGGTTTATATTGCTCTCTCATAGATGTATTTTCCTAGATTTAACGAAGGGAATTGCACTGCAGAAGAGAGACAGGATCTGTGTATACAAATTCCTAGTTATACAAGTTACTAATATGAGAACAGACTAACTAATTTAGCTACTCAGTCAGATGATAGCCCAGACAAGTTACCAAGCAGCAGCCCAGGTGTATGCCAGTTAGGAAGCAAGTTCTGAAGCAGTTTCAGCCAGTAGGTGTGCTCATTCTACAGATCTGGCAGAATCCACTGGTAGAAACAAACAAGTTGGTAATTTTGCCAAGAAATTATCCTGAGGACGTCATAATGCACATGAAAACACTACAATAATGTACAGCATCAGGCCAAAACCCCACTGGGCCTAATGTCCTTTAAGCCAAGAGTCCCAATAAGAAAATGGGTGGGAAGAAAAGAAAGAGAGTAAGCCTTCTCTTGACATTCTTCCCAGGAATTGTTCCCTGCAACAATCCAGGGCCTTAATGAGCCCAGTTAAGAGGGAACAGGGACACGACACACCTTATTGTAGACTTCAAATACTTAAAAGTGGTCTACAAAAAAAGATGGGAACAATGAGTTGATGAAAATCTTGACATGAGACAGCAATCATAGAATCATAGAATGGTAAGGTTGGAAAGGACCTCAAGGATCACCCAGTTCCAACCCCCTGCCATAGGCAGGGACACCTCCCACTAGTACAGGTTACTCAAGGCCTCATCCAATCTGGCCTTGAACACATCCAGGGAGGGAGCATCCACAACCTCCCTGGGCAACCTGTTCCAGTGCCTCACCACCCTCAATGTGCACGTGCAGTCCATACAGCAACCAAGTCCTGGGTTGCATCAAGGGAAGTGAGTCCAACAGGGCAAGGGAGGGGCTTCTCCCCATCTTGTGAGACCCCACTTGGAGTACTGTGTACAGTTCTGGAGCCTTCGACACAAGAAGGACATCAAACTGTTGGAATGAGTCCAGAGGAGGCCACAAAAATAATCAGAGGGCTGGAGCAGCTCTGCTATGAAAACAGGCTACAGCAGTTGGAGCTCTTCAGCCTGGAGAAGAGAAGGCTTTGAGGAGACCTTACAGTAGCCTTCCAGTATCTGAAGGGGGCCTACAGGAAGGCTGGGGAGTTGTTTACACACAGGACACAGAATTGCTCACCAATTCAATTTGTATTCTAGGGCACAAATAGATGGATTACAGTATTATGTATAAAACTTATTCCTGTAGTGATCCATGAAATTGCAGTTAATTTTGCTGAAATGGACCATTATATTTTTAAGTAGAAGTGAAAGAACATGAGAAAGAGGAGGTAAACTGTTAGGAACTGAACTTCAAATACAAGTTTCAATTATGAGTAGGAATGAAGCACTGCTGGGAACAGCATGAGCTGCTAGATGAAGCCAGTGACCTGTTGGCTTTCAGATGCAATCAAGTACCAGCCTTGCCACACTAAATCAGATGAATTATTGGTAGTGATGGGCCTGTCACATTGCACAGTCATGTCCCCAGATGATGTATGTGAAAGTGAATTCCCACTGATCTAAGCTCCGTGCAGCTCCTGCTGGCTCTGAGGTGCCAGCAACATGCATCTGTTCCGTGCAATGAAATAATTGCATTGTGATGCTTCTATAGTACAGCTGTGCCTCCTGGCTTGGCTTGATTTTATGTTGATACATGAGATAAATTGAAGACTGCTTAATGATTGTACAAAAATCTGGGAGCTATGAGATTAAACTAAGGCAAACTCTTAACTGTACCGTGAGAATTTGCATTTAAATGCCTCTTTTTCCTCCCTCAGCAAAAGATGTCAGACTTCCACCTCCTCACTGCCTAACTGGAATGTACTATGTGGTTGAATGTGGTTTCACAACCAGTCAGAAAAAAACCAACTAGCATTTGGTCACTCATTTCTAAGAGGTGTACCACTGTCTTAACTAGCTATTGCCCTTCACCTGAGTTTTGATAACATGAACAGGTGAAGTAAAGTATCCCAACTGCAAAAGCCCTTTGAAAAACAACTCGAATGTCCTATGTTCATCAATGACTAAAAGCAAACACCTGAACTATCACCTGCAACTCCAATTTATTTATCAATCAGGTCAGGCTATTTAGGATACCCCAGACCAGAAATCATCAAGGTGACACTACAGGGAGGCTAAGGGGATTATCAGATTCAGCGCTGGAAAAAAAAAAAAAAATCATCAACAACAGAAACAGGAAATAGAAGAGAAAAATTCTGGGTCCAGGTTGATGAAAAGCTCAACATGAGCCTGCAGTGTGTGCATGCAGCCCAGACAGCAACCAAGCCCTGGGCTGCAGCAAGAGCAGTGTGGCCAGCAGGGCAAGGGAGAGGATTCTCCCTCCTTACTCTGCTCTTGTCAGACCTCATCTGGAGTACTGTGTGCAGTTCTGGCACCCTCAGCACAGGAAGGACATGGAAGTGTTGGAGCGGGTCCAGAGGAGGGCCACAAAGATGATCAGAGGGCTGCAGCAGCTCTGCTATGAGGACAGGATACAAGAGTTGGGGCTCTGCAGCCTGGAGAAGAGAAGGCTTCCAGGAACCCTTAGAGTAGCCTTCCAGTATCTGAAGGGGACCTACAGGAAGGCTGGGGAGGGACTATTGACAAGGTCTTGCAATGACAGGACAAGGGGCAACAGGTTTGAACTGGCAGAGGGGAGATTTAGACTGGATGTTAGGACAAAGTTCTTTGCAGTGAGGGTGGTGAGGCACTGGCACAGGTTGCCCCGGGAGGGTGTGGCTGCTCCCTCCCTGGAGGTGTTCAAGGCCAGGCTGGATGAGGCCTTGAGTGAGCTGTACTAGTGGGAGGTGTCCCTGCCTATGGCATGGGGTTGGAACTGGATGATGCTTGAGGTCCCTTCCAACCTTAACATTCTATGATTCCATGATACCACAAGAAACAGATCTTACTATTGTATTTTCAGGTTTATAATTCTAAGAGAGGACAAAGCCAGAGGTCTCTCAGTATCTGCAATCTGTCCCCTGAGGCATTCTGTAGCATATGTTAATATCTGCTCAGCATACTGAAACCAGGAAAAAAACCCCTGCCTTATCTTTCCTTTCCTATGGTTCTTGACAGCATCAGAAGCAGTAATATGACAAAAAGGCATCAAGGTAACTAAAATGTAACTACATGTTGTATCTCCTATGTTATATTATGCCCTAAGAGGGCTGCTATGAAAGGCTGTTCAACAACACTGTATTTCTCTCAGCTCCTACCAGAATTTCCCAGTTCAGACCAACTTCAACCTAAACAGCTGAGGTTTAAATTTAAAGAATATATGTGCTAAAGTTTTAGTCAGTTAAAAATTAAAATACTTTCCATGCTGTCTATTAAAAAAAGATGTTAAAAATCCATACAATTCAACCCCATTTAGAAACTGGGGAAAATGGAAGCATTTAGGAATAAGGTAATGGGTTTGTTATAGTATCATAGAATCATAGAATGGTAAGGTTGGAAGGGACCTCAAGGATCATCTAGTTCCAACCCCCTGCCATAGGCAGGGACACCTCCCACTAGTACAGCTCACTCAAGGCCTCATCCAATCTGGCCTTGAACACATCCAGGGAGGGAGCATCCACAACC
>VWZE01024820.1:308883-353396 GCA_013396675.1 Eubucco bourcierii
TCTATATTCAAGGTGAGGCTTGAGAGGGCCCTGGGCAACCTGATGTAGTTGATGTCCCTGCTGACTGCAGAGGGGGTTGGGTTAGGTGACCTTTTGAGGTCCCTGCCAACTTAGAGCAGTCTATGATTCCTCTAGTTCAGTATCCTGTATTTAGCAAGAGAACTTAAGTATAATCTCATGAAGGAGTACAAAAAACAGGATCAATCCTGGTTAATCTTTTCCTGAAACAGTTTTTTAGTTTCAAGTCACATAATAGCTTGAAGGAATTGACATAAAGGCTGTATGTAGAGCATTGTATTCAGTAGCCATAACTGTATTTATCCTCTGAATTTGTTCAGTCTGGTTTTTGAATCCCTTTATGCTCTTGGCCTCCTCAAAACCCTGTAGCACTGAGTTTCACACTTATGTACTCTGTGAGGAAAGGTGTTGCCTTCAGATTGTGTTAAAGCTAATTTATTAGAGCTTATAAATTTACTGGATGCCCTTTAGTTCTTGTGTTGCAAGAAATAGCAAGTAGTCATTTCCTATGTAGTTTCTGCACTCCACATGTCTTTTATGGATCTGCATAATATTGCCTGCTTTTACTCCAAGCTAATGAAACCATTTAGTACTTCTTCCTGTACCTTAAATCACTCTTGTTCTCCTTCTCTGTAGTCTCTCTCGTTCTTTGCAACAGTCAAGCTTGAAAATGCACCGAGGATTCATATAGCACAATGATGCTTTCTATTCTCTTCTCAGTAAATCTTAACATTCCCTTTGCCTTTTTCACTTCTGTACAACACTGAACGAAGGTTTTCATAGATCTGTACAAGGCATTTGTGAGATGTCTCTTTGCAAGCGCTAATAACTAATTCAGAACCCAGCACAGTACAGCAGAGAACACTGAGAAGTTACTTAGGGTCTGAAAGGAAGAGAATTGTGACAACTCTAGCACATTCACTGAAAAGTAGCAATGTGCTAATTTTGCAGTGTGGATTAATTTCTCATGGATCACCTTTCTATATAGTCAGAGTTGCTTTAGAGTAATGCGGTGATTCGCTGTGTCGTGGCACAGCTATAATGGGATAGGTGAGCACTGGGTTTGGTGGATCAGTTGAGCATGGACCCAGCTAAGGGATTTTGAATATGTGTTTAAAAATACAGGGCCCAGAAGGAGAAATGGGAGTCAAATCCTCATGAGTTTTAAAGGAAGGGACTTGGGAATCAGGGGGCAAATGATCCTTTTTGAGAGCAGGCATACAGCATTGTATTGTAACATGGGCCGCAGGAACCTTGTGTTCCACAGTCTTTGTGACTAGAATGAAAATGATGAACGTAGGAGAAGGGAGAACATTAGAGAAGAAGAAGAAGAAACTGTAATGGGAAACTTTTCAAGGGAAGAAGAAATAACACAGAGGATATTTTGTACAAGTTGTTTGCATGACATTGCATCTTTAAACACGTGTACCTGTTAGGTTGCCTAATCAGCTTTTTTCCTTCTGTAACCAGATTTAATTTTTCTTGCTGCTTAATCCATGAAAAGTCCAAAGCATATTTTACTGAAAAAGTGACATGCAAGCAATGCAGAGCATCAGTGAGCAAAATCATAATGTTGTTTAGCTACCAGCACTAAGCCATGAAATACACGTTTTTAATATCTTGGAGATGATAACTGATTTAGTATAAAATCCCCAACTTCACCACACACAATGCAAGTCTCAGAAGACAAATTAGGAGAAAATGAAGAAAAAAACCCCCAAAATCTGCATACATAACTCAAATCTTTCAGCTTGATCATTAAGTTTTGAAGCAATACATTTCATCCATGTGATGCCAGAGCTCCAACATCACCCAAACAGCTGCTGAATTTGAAGCAGATCAGCCCCTTTCCTTACTCTCTTGAAAATGCCTTTGTGTTTTTGATGGAAGTGGCTTGGGAATATCTCTGTTGACCAGGGCCAGCACTCCAATTTTCCTCCTGGGAATCTATCACTGCCATTATTTTTTGTTATAATTTTATGTAAATTCTAATATAACTCCTTGGTAATTCTGACTGAAGATGGCTGCCACATTGAACTGGAATGCTAATCAAAAAGAGTAGGTTATTTTGCCATGTATGTTGCAACAGCACGTAGAGGCCCACAGTTATTACAGTGGCAGCAGATCTCTCAGTACAGGCATGTGTGTGCTATCTAGATTTAGAATCACAGAACTAACTAGATTGGAGAAGACCTTTGAGATCATCAAGCCCAGTGTATTATCCAGCACCACCTAATCAACTAAAGCATGGCAGCAAGTGCCACATCCAGTCTTTATCTTTAAACACTTTCAGGGACCCCACCACTTCTCTGGGCAGCCCATTCCTATGCCAGTCACTCTTTCTGTGAAGAGCTTCTTTCCTAAACCTCCCCAGGTGCAGCTTGAGACTGTGACCTCTTGTTCTGTCATTGCTTGCCTAGGAGAAGAGACTGACCCTCACCTGTCTACAACCTCCTTTCAGGTAGCAGTAAGGTCTCTCCTGAGCCTCCTCTTCTCCAGGCTAAACAACCCCAGCTCCCTCAGCTGCTCCTTATAGGGCCATGCTCCAGATCCCTCACCAGCCTTGGTGCCCTTCCATAACACATTCAAGCACCTCAACACCTTTCTTATATTGAGGGGCTCAGAACTGGAAGGAATAGAGACTTGTGCAGAAATATGTGCCTGGGCTTTGTCTCCTCAAGCCTGAGGAGGATGAGATAAACCATAGTGAACAAGCAGGAAAGCTTCAGGTTGGAGAACAGAAATAATGCAAAGAAAGTTTTGGAAGGAGAGAGAAATGCAAACACTAACCAGGCAGCTCGAAAGAGAGACTTTCAGTAGACACAAGTTTAAGCAAAACAAACTCCGCTATTGAACTCAAATAGTTCTATCACCGCCAAAAGGTGTTGGTCTAAATGAGGGCAATGCTACTTAATGGACCACAGTGCACTCCACAGCTCTTGACAACCATTTCACACCTTGACAAGATCTTGGAAAGAGAACTGAAACTGCAGGAAGATGCCCTTCTGCACACAGAAGATAGCATTGGTATTGATCTTCGCTGTATAATTTTGTAGCTACCTCTGCAGCTTCTGTATGTTTTATAGTGGTGAATGGCTGGAGAGCAGCCCTGAGGAAAAGGACCTTGGAGTATGGGTTGCTGAAAAGCTCAACATGAGCCTGCAGTGTGCACATGCAGCCCAGACAGCCAACAGAGTCCTAGGCTGCATCAAGAGAAGCGTGGCCAGCAGAGCAAGGGAGGGGATTCTGCCACTTTACTCTGCTCTCGTCAGACCCCACCTGGAGTACTGTGTGCAGTTCTGGAACCCTCAGCACAGGAAGGACATGGAAGTGTTGGAGCAGGTCCAGAGGAGGCCACAAAGATGATCAGAGGGCTGGAGCAGCTCTCCTATGAGGACAGGCTGAGAGAGTTGGGGCTCTTCAGCCTGGAGAAGAGAAGGTTTCGAGGGGACCTGATAGTAGCCTTCCAGTATCTGAAGGGGGCCTACAGGAAGGCTGGGGAAGGATTATTTACAAGGTCCTGCAATGACAGGACAAGGGGCAATGGGCTTAAACTGGCAGAGGGGAGATTTAGACTAGATGTTAGGAGGAAGTTCTTTACAGTAAGGGTGGTGAGNATTCTATACTGCCTGAGAGTCCTTTTGCCGGCTTCTGAAAATTCATCAGGTCAGAGGGAATAGTCAGAAGTTTGGATGTAAGATCTAGAGAGCTAAGCAACTACAGACATGCAGCAAATAAAAAATGTAAACACTGGACAAAATACCAATTAAAAATGTCTACTATCTGTCACCTTGTCGTTATGTTAGGTCCCTCAATTGGTTTAAATCCAACCGGCCTGAATTAAGACAGACCTTAAAATACAGAGCTATTTAGATCCCCTTTGCTCTTTCTTTTAATTTGCAGCTGGTCCTGACATGATCAAGCATGGCTACTGGAATAATCTGTCCATCAAGTGGAGTCTGATTCTCATTTAGAAACAAAGTAAAATAGCAAGCCATTGTCTTAATCTGGAATCGAACCTAAACAAACAGTTGGAGAGAGTCAGGAATGATCTGTCAGTTTTTCCACTCATTTTTCATTTCAAGGCCCTCCATTTGCTTTTCAACATAAAACAAAATACAGGAATGCTGAAAGGATTTCCTCCCACCCTGGTAATTCTAGTCTAGGTTTTCATGTCTAAGGGGAGAGGAGGGGAAACAAGCAGTAGCCAAACTTTTGGATGCTTACACAAAACAAACTACCAAGACTTTAAAGTTGTGCCAGCTCTGAGCAGCGTAAAGGGATTTGGACTTCCTTGATAATGCCTTTTCTTTGTTTGTCAGAAAAAGAAACAAGCATGGATGAGGGTTATTCTTTTTTTGGTCTGCTTTTCTTATTGTTGTTATAATTGCCTTGTAGAAAGGCAAACAATGACAAGAGAAGGATGAATTTCAGGGTGATTCCTGGAGAGTTTTGTGTTCAATGTTTCATCCTGGGCATTACCACAGAACTGCTTTCCACTTCTACATGCCTGTGTCTGTTAACACACCCACATTGCAATCCTGTAAGATCATACACATTTATGTCACTCAGAGGTGCTGTTTTCAGCCATATGTCAATCACAGCTACTCCTTGTCTATCCTGTGGCTGTCAATCTGTTATCAGGGCAGAATCACTTTAGCCTGCTCTAGGAATTTATGCCTTTTTTCATCACTGTAATACAGAAATATCCTCTGCTAGTAACAGGTGTCAGCAGTATGGAATCATAAAATAGTGTGGGTTGGAAGTGGCCTTGTCCTGACATATTTAGATGTTATTCAGTAGAGTTTCAACCATATTTCTTCTCAGCATCCTCCCTTAACCAAGTGACTTTTATTCTAGCATAGAAGAAAGCCTTAATTCTCTGCTCAGCTTCTTTTAGCAGCACACTGATAAACCCAACTGATCAAAAAAAGTGCTTTCCTGCAGTAGTTTTTAATCCTTTTCTGTAAAGGAAGAGAAACATCTCAAATATTACATGCTTGGTGACTACTGTTGTGTGGCATCAGCCAGTAGGCAAGCAGAGAAGCCTGTTACCAATTTCTGATTTCTGCTTAAAAAAACCAAACCAGTCCAACTTCAAGGGGACCTCAGATATATTTCAGTGACCTGAAGGCATATCAGAAATGAACTTCCTACCAAGGGTTATGTCCAAACAGGTTATGTTCCCTTCCCCAGGTACTTGGGATGCTTTGAATGTGGCTGCACAGTTCCTTCTCTCATCCCAGATGTGTTTAGCTCTTTTATAGCTTGTTGCATAATAGTGCTATTCAGCTCATTAAATTTAATCCTTAAGTGCTTTTACACAGAGAATATGATAAAATACAAAATGTTAGAAACACTACCAACAGAAGTAAAACTGTCAGTTGAATAAAAGATAGCCCTAATTAAACTATATCTTTTCAACAACATCTATGGAAATGCAGTACAAAGGTTTTTTGAAATCCTTTTTTTTCAGACCAAAGTTTAGTTTAATCATGAAAACTCTCCTTCAGTAGTTTAATTCTATGAACTGGGTCCTCTATTTTAAAGATGACCAGAGAAGCCTGTGAGTGCTCAGTGAAGGTCACTGCCTTTTTACTCTACCACCACAAAGGAAGAGCAGCTCTAGTCGCAGCAGAAGCCCTGCTGATAGCGCTACTCACAGCGCTGGAAGTGTTCACATCTCCCCTAGCCTCTGTTGCAGAGGGGAGAAACAAACAAACATTCAGTTATTTTTGATATTAAATTTGCTTAGAATCACCTAGTTTTTCATGCTAACACACAGAATCATCTGCTATCTTAAGCATTTATAAAATACTGACATTTGGCCCACAGACTCATTTTGCACCAATAGCAGTCAAATAAGTTGCAATTTGTATCCACTTTGCCCTATTTTTACCTCCCCCAGCTTAAAATTAGTGAAAAAAACCAACTTTATAATGATCAAAGTAGCTCATATATGAACATTCACTGCTCCACTTATCATTTCTGTATTTCTTTTTCATCATCACTTGATAGTGTTCAGTAGAAATGAGCAGATCCCCTCCTCTATCACTTTATCATTGTGCTGTTTTGCCAGAAGCTCTGCAAATGAATGGTCATAAGTGGTTAACAGCACCGTCATTGATGCCCATAGCAGAAGCATGATGTTTAAAGTGTGCACAGCTTGGAGAGGACATAACATTCTGGTTAACAATCTTAGACTTCCTGAAGTGTATCAAAAGGATTCTGTTTTGAAATTTACTGCTTAATGAAATACTGGTACAGACAGCAAAACTGATCCTGTCCTATATCTATTTCAAAATAAGGTCCAATCTACTGGGAAGGAATAGTACAAACAAGGACTTCGGAAGAGGTCTGGTTTGATTTGGGCAACATATTCACAAGTGTGGATGCACTTTGCATCTGTAGATTTTAAATCCTTGTTCTTGAAATATTTACCCTTAAAGTCCCACATCAGCTCTGCTGCATACAGATCATTAACCTATTTGCTTGCTCACAGGCATCATTTGTCTTCACGTTTTCTAGCATCTTATATTCAGAAGCACATTACACTACACATTACAGAACACAGAGCAACACGGTGGAGTACCAAAGTCAGCCTGCAGAGATATTCACTAGAGCAAGGTGGGCACTTTCAAAAGCTGCTGAAGATGCAGGAGAACTTTTTTGCAAGCAGACAGGAGTAGGGAGTGAGGAAGACAGGGTAGAAAAATAGAAAAGAGGATCAGTCAGATGACATGAAAGGGGATTTCAGGCCAGGCAGCCTGAAGAGAAAATCCTGAAATTTATTGAGAAAATTTATTGTTACTATTTTTAAGATCCGTTTTGCATAGTGCTAATGTAATGGAAGCAGTCCCTGAAATGGAGTTGTCTGTATATGGATTTCTAACAGCTGATATGAGCTTAAAATATCTTTTTATGTAGGAGCGGTTCAACTTCCCCCCCAATATGTTCTCTGCTTTCCTTCTATTTCACTGGGACTAAAATCAGCTTCTTTGAGGACAGTCCACCTCTTCTTCTGCTGCCCTGTCTCCTGCACCTCCAACGAGAGCTCTCTACGACGTCATCATTGATGTCACTAGCAGAGGGCTAAGAAGGTAAATATAAAAACACAGAGTGATAGAAGAATCAGTGGTGGGAACAAGTGAACCAAGAGACTATTTTCATGGCAGTGCTTGTCTCCTTAGAGATGAAAAATGAGGAGGAGTCAGATGAAAGAAATCTCAGTGATTAAAAAGTGAACTGAATTTAGATATTCAGTGAGATTTCAGTAATTCTTTGCATTCACAATGGAGACGAGGAATTGAAGATGTGGAACTGAAGACTGAATCTAGCTGTAAATTCTTATTCAGGTATGCATATAGGAATTGCTTACAAAAGAAAAAAAAATCCTGCTGAATTTTATTCCTTGCCTTTGACAATAAAAACATAGGGGAATGTGTTACTATGAATTGTGACTATAAAGCAAGTCATTAATTTTTTTCTGAAAAGCCTGTCAAAAAAACCAGAGGTGGCTGGTGCTGGTAATGCAATGTCAAGAAGGTTGGTTTTAACTGCTGTTAATTTCAGTAGGTCACCACAAAAGCTGCTGCAGTAAAAACTGATTAGAGACACAAAAGAATGGGAAAAAACAAACAAAACCCCCTATGGACAGGGTTGCCAACCCCTTGCATTTATTCTGAAGAGAGGAATAATCATTACCATGTAGTAGAAAGCCTCCAACAAATTTGAGAGACTTGTGCTCCTTTGACTAGAGGGTGTGCCCCACAGACATTTTGACATGGCCTTAGCAAACATCTGTCTGAAAATGCAGTAAATTCAATGTGGGAAACTGACACTGTTTTCTGTATTGTTGTTTATCTCTGTTATTGTCAACTTGACTATCACACGCACACATTCCTGCTCTCACCACACAAGGGAAAGGCACATGCTAGAATCCAGCCAGAGGATGCAGTTCAATTTAAGTAATCTAATTAAAAAAAAAAAAAATCAAAGCAGAAGCAGAACATCTGCATTAATTAGACTTCTCATAGCTCTGATGCATCTCAAATTCTGCATGTTGCCATCACTCAGTATTAATTGAGCAACATGTCACCAATCTTGTATACCATCACTTGTATATCTAGATACAGGGAGTAAACAGTTGTGTGTCTCACTGCCAGATACATATTGACTCAGAAATAAACCCACTTAAATCAAGACATTATCTTTTCTATAATGTTTGCTATAATTTTATCTTTTTTTGTTGTGTTTTTTTGGTTTGTTTTTATTATTATGACCTGTACATTTGAATTGTGTAAAGGAAAACATATAAAAACCTTTCATCTGCTTAAATTTGAAGTCAGCTCATTAGCCTCAGTAGATGATAGCATTTTGAGGCAACTTGGTTTATGTATATCCACACCTGGAATGTGGAAAGATATTTTTTGAGTTTCTGGCAAGAGGGAGAAATTTTTATTAATTAATTTATCTTTTAAAATGTGAAAGTTTACATTTTAAGTCTTGACTTCCCACCTTGATTGTTCAATAATATATTTATTTTTTAAATACATTTTGTTGATGATCACCCTGACAGTAGGAGAGCAAGAACTGCAGAAAAAAGGTGAGTGATGAGGAAGTTTATATATTTAAATAAATAGTATCATAAGGGTCTCTCCCAACCCAATATATTTTAAGAGCCATCTAGTTCAACCACCCTGCAGTAAGCACAGGCATCCTCAACTAGACCAGGCTGCTCAGAGTCCCATCAAGCATGACCTTGAATGTCTCCAGGAATGGGGACTCCACCAGCTTCCTTGGCACCCATTGCACTTGTACTATGGTAGCACCTGGAGCCTCCTACGTGGCCTTCATTTTGCCGTGAGCTGGGATTCAAGAAACTGTCTTTGAAGAGCTTCATTTTGTTTTGTGAGGAGGCAAGGGGCAAAGCATGAGTGGGGGAAGAGAACAAATGGCATGATTTTGATTAGCTCATTAAGCAGCAGTATTGTCTGTGGTCACCTGAACTGTACTTGCTTGAGTTGCAGTTACCTGACAAGTACTTAATTTCGTTTCTATAAACAAGAACACAGCACACAAGAATACTTCTCAGTCAGGTTTTTCCTGCTGACAAAATGGTGGAAAACCAGCAGTGGTCTCAGTCAAAAATAGTTCTAGCTTTGCAAAAGCAGCCTCCAGTCTTACTTGTGCCATCTAGTAAATGCCACCTGTATTTCCTACTTACAAACCCAATTTCAGAGCTGCTCGGAGCCTCAGTTATATCCCTTAAGAACAGAGAAAAAGCACAGTTCAATTTTTAATAAGCAGCAGCAACCTGAAATTGGTGCAAGCTGCTTAGCTCTAGATAAAGAAACAGCAGTTAAACCTCCAAAGACAGAATGACAGAGAATCAGGAGGACATAAAAAAAAAAACCCAAAAAACTGGCAGTGTTTAATTGACTCTCATGATACACTGTAAGAAAGATGTGACTACAGTCACATGAAATTTAAGAAAACAAAATTAAGTTTTCTCCATCTTCCCTTTCTTTGAAAACAAAAAAAAAAAATCTCATTGTTCACATCTCCTGTGCTGGAGGTTTGGCTGCCTGCAGTGTGCTGTGGTAACGTTCAAGACAAGGCTCTTCACCAAAAGAGAAGGTGCTTTATACCTGAGACTGTCATATCTTCCTGTGGTAGCTTTTGAAATGGATATAGCTGCTTAAGCTTCTGTTTCTCTGCCACCAGCACCAAAAAAGTGCTCCAGAATGCAGGTTCTCCTTTCTTAACAAAAGAAGAGTCATAGCAGAACACTTCAATTTTACTTCTTTCTAAATTGCCCTGTCCCCACTAAAAGAAGACCAAGGATGCCAGAGCCAGCCCACAGGTATGATACAGAAATGGCATTTTCTGACTGGTTATGTCTGAAGAGCAGACTTCTCTAATTTTTTTGTCAACATCTTCAATGATTGCTCTGTAAAAATAGCCCCGAGTTTGCCAGTAGGCAACTCTTTGAAGGGAGCAGCAGACTCAAAGCATGTGCCTTGGAAAGAGCTGCAACAAGGAATTACTCTCTCAGTGGCATTTACAGATGTAAGTTTTTCACACACCAAGTACACTGAAGTAGAACTCTTGTGTCCAAGTATCAGATTTCTACCTACTGCAAGTGAGAGCAAGTCAGATCCACAGCCTTTGTTCTAACAGCCTGCACAGATGAATTACAGCACTCAGACCAATGGCCTGGTCTTCTAAGTTTCTTGGAGGAGCAGGCAAGGTTGATGCTTAAGTTTCTGTTCTCCTCAAGGCAGGTAGTGACAGTAAGATTGTTTTTTTCTAATCTCTGAGCGATCTAGAGGAGGTTGACTTCTCTCTTGCCTAAACTAGATTCTGCTACTGAACCTCAGACTGAATAAACCTGCTGTCCTACCATTCTCCTTGACCCAGTTATTTTCTGGTTTTTTGTTATTTCAGAAGTTGTCAAGGATTTGTATAAAAAGGCAACATTTAAAACAGACAGTCTGTGTGATTCGAGTCTAATTTTTTTTCCTTAGTTAGTTTTGCCAGCTTATGAGACATTAAGAATGCTGCAGTCTCTTATGATGGCGAGTATCAAGTTTATTAGCCTTTGCATAAGATGTACCAAAGCTGCTTATAACTTTAGGAGCAAGAAAAAGAAGCTTAGGAGACTCAGGCTCTAACTTAGCAGGCTGCACTGCAGTAATGCAGCAATAGGAGAACAGTATAAAGAAAAATTATATTGCTTTTATCTTCCCTATGCTCCCTTGCTGGCATCCAGCCCGTTTCTAAGCTATGTCAGAATGATTTCTATGGGTTGGCTTTCCTTGAATTCAGAGCAGCAGTTGAGCAATTAATTCTTTTTTATTTCATTTCGAAAATGAAAAAAAAAAAAAAAANAAGCAACAGACCCTTCGACTACATTACAGGAAGTTTGTGCAAGCAAAGTAGTCAGCTCTATTTCTGTTTAGATAAAACAGAATATATTTCTGCTGAGGTACAGCAATGAAAACAGAAAATAAGTGATTTTTAAACACTAACTGCCTGACAGTAACAAGCTGCTCTGTAACTGAGAATGGCTTTTCTAAACTGCCAAGCACTTCCACCCCCAGTAATGGGGCCAAAGACACATTTTTAGATGACATCCACATCCCTCTGCTTCTCTGAGAAAGGTTCTCCTCACGTAACCCTTTGGGTAACCCCCCTTGTCTTTTTATTAAAAAAAAAAAGTCTAAAATTACTCTTGTGAAACAATTTGCAGCTGAAAACCGAGCCAAGCCTTTGTTTAGTGTTAAGAGATCTGCTCTATGCACCGACCCGGTCTGCAGAAAGCATTCATTTAGCCTGCTGACTTCCTGTGAGCATTCGGGCATCCGCAGCAGCACGCAGTGCAGGGAGCCTTCAACGGTTGCCAGGGCAGGGCAAGTTCACCGAGCCCAGCATTGCGCTGCACAGACGAGCTAGTTAGGATCCAGGAGCAGCACTGTTACATCTACGCAGAGCTGCCTCAGGGCTGAAAAGCTCAGCTCTTTCGCTGCCATCTCCCCTGCACAGCTCTTCCTCTCCTGGACACGAGCTGATTCACACAGCATGGAGTGTGAGGAAGCAATCGGAGCAGTAAATAAAATCCGAATGTAAGTACCAGAGAGATCTGTCTCTGTAATATCTGCCCCAGCTTTAATGAATTTTTGCTACACAAATGGCAGGCCATCAGAGCAGGCCTGCCTCTTAAAATGTATTTGATGGCATGGATCATACCAAGTCGCCACTAACACGGTCACAGAGGCTTTAAATCATTGAACACGGATAAATTCTCTTTCCTCTTCAAAGAGCTGGCATTAGGATTGTAGGAACAATTTCCCCCAGTTGTTTCAGCACACAGAACAAAAGTACATTCCTTTGTCTCATCCAAACCACATTTTTTCAATTAAAAAAAAAAAATTATCTAGTCCAAACCAAAATATTTTTCCCTTGTTTCAGGCTGCTTTAACCAAAGACCAAGTGGAGGAAGTGAACAGCTATGAAACTTGCCAAACACGTGTAAAACAGCTGCTTGCCAAAAAAAAAAAAAAGAAAAAAGAGACACAGCAGTTTTAAATCTATTGTCAAAAGCTGCCTATTGTTTCAAGAGAATGCTTTAACCAGCTGCTTTGGGAAGACTGTGAAGTAACTCTTTTATAACTATTAACACTGCTCACTGAACTGAGCACTTTAGTGTTCACCACTACAGCACAGGTATCTCACTTCTGTGATAACTTCCCTAACAATTAATTCCCAGTCTTTGGCTCAATGAATGTTTCAACTGTCTCATGCTACAAGGAGAAGATAGCACGGGAAATTCTGGAAATGTATTTGTATGCCAATCTTAAAGTAGCCTCTGCCTCACATCCAGCATTTCCTTGGGGTCCTTTAGGTAGGATAGGTAGGTTTAGGCTCAGGTTTCTTGGGCAGAAAAGGGATTTTTCATTTCTCAGAGGATTCTGTGTGAAAACAGAAGAAATTAATCCCTTCCAATTCCCTCCTCAGCAAATTCAATGTTGATTCTCATGTTGTTTTAAGAGGAATAAACTAATGATAATTTGGTACTGAACAGGAGTCACCAAATCTTTATTTCCTTACTAACTAGGCAACAAGAAAAGTCACCAAAAAGCACCAACATACAAGAACTAACTTTTGTAATGCATACTGTTGGTAGGATCAATTTCATTATCTTTGGGAAAACCAGTAACTTATGCCAGCATTGTATTCAGATAATATGAGCATTATAAAAAGTAACTTTCATTCCTGGTCATGGATTGAGATTGTGCCAAGCTTTTCTAGCCCATCCCATTACCAACCACACTTTGTGGTTGTTTTCAGCTAGTGTTTGTGTCTCAGACAAAAACATGACTGAATGACTTCTGCTTTATTTGAACACTAGGACATTCAGGATTTTTACCACTAGTGATGTGCACCTCTCCAATCTCAAATGTTAACGATGCTGTTACAAAGTCCATGCTTCTCTGGCTCAAAGAGGTGTGAACAAACAGATTTGTCTTGTTACTTCAGAACTGGATCCTCCTTCTTATGGTTTCTAACTCTCTGCCCATTAGACAGCTTTGCATCCTCAGGTTGTTGATTCAGGCAGGCAATCTGGGCAGAAAGCTACTCAGTTTAATATTGCTTACTTAAGCAATCCAGGGATCTTTACCTTCCTTCTTGTTTGTGAGCAAAGGCAAATTGAGACAGCCTTTGACCTTTTCATTAACAAAAAGCATATTGCTGAAGGTCTTTAGCCATGTTGCAGTGTGGAGAGTTTATGATGTTTTTGTGTGTGGACACCAAGACAGGCCATTCTGGTTACTTCAGAAGCGGAGTTGGAGTTCTGCTAGTGTTTGTACCTGCAGCAACTACAAGGGCTTGTTTAAGAGTGGTGCCTGAATTCAGGGCCCACATGGAGAGCTGTGCCAAAGCAGTAGGTGATGACGATATAGCAGTTAGAGGGAAGGAGGTAACACTGGTGAAGTCCTTGCCCAGAGAAGGGAGGGCCCTGTGTGGGTGAGATGGCAGAGTGCCATTTACAACCACTTTCACACTGCCAGCTTATCATGAACAAATGAACCTGCATTTCTCACAAGTGCTGAGCATGTGAATATACTTGAAAATAGCATCGAGGCTTCAGGTGCAGCAGGAGGCTGACAGTGACTGCCCCAAAGCCCAGTGTCAGTGCTCAGGAAGGCTCTGACTGATAGCATCCATTCTGTTCACACTCCTGCTTGCCACACAGGTCACAGAGAAAAAAAGTCTACCCAGTTCCTCCTGAATTTTCTTGCTTAAGAGAAGGCCTTTTTGATGTGATGGGCAAAATACTTCTTCAGTGGGAGCTCTTGCATCCCTCTGCTACAACTTTGCATTTTCACCTAAGTCATTTACTTCTGGTTCCTAGAAGAGGATACTGTTTGCAGGACCAATGCCCAAAGATCTTGAGATCATTGGATAACTTTTCCTGATACTACAAAATACACTTTCCCTATGTTCTTTTAAGAGGGTTGTGCTCACCACTATGAACACATTTTTTTTTCCCCTCCTTCCACTGCCTACAGTTATTTTCAAATGCCCCATTTTGCTGGCTTGTGTGTCTGCCTTGAACTGAAAACTAATACACTTCAATCTGATAGCCCAGTAATCTTCCACTGCAGAACTATCCACTGAGTCCCAGAGAGATAGCTGTAATTTTTTTTTTTTATTTATACTGAGTACACTTTGCCAAAATTAAATTCCTGCCAAACCCTGGAATTTGTAAGAACTCTGGCACTTCTTCTAAATGCAAGAGGCAGCCTTGGCTTATTTCATTTTTCACATAAATATCTTTGTACGTGGAGGTAGTTCTGTGTGAAATCTGCCTTTTATATTGTCTCTGATATATTTCCTTACAGTGTTTTTGAATTTTTTAGAAGAGGAATGCCCAACCTTTTCTTAGCAATGAGGCTGGGGATGGACTATTGACAAGGTCTTGCAATGACAGGACAAGGGGCAATGGGTTTAAACTGGCAGAGGGGAAATTGAAAGTGGATATTAGGAGGAAGTTTTTTCCGGTGAGGGTGGTGAGACACTGGCACAGGTTGCCCAGGGAGGTTGTGGAGCACAAAAGCACCTCCCTGAAGGTGTTCAAGGCCAGGTTGGATGAGGCCTTGAGTGACCTGTTCTAGTGGGAGGTGTCCCTGCCTATGGTAGGGGGTTGGAACTAGATGATCCTTGAGGTCCCTTCCAACCTTACCATTCTATGATTCTGTGTTAACTTTGTGACTACCTATTGCACACAGAAAGTGTAACAGAACAGTTTCTGCATGTTTGAATCTGTCAAGGGCCCTGCTTCAGACCACTTAAAAAAACCCATCTTAAGTACATTGTACCTAAGCTGTTGTATGAAATGCCATACAACTAATGTTTCTCTCTCTAACCATTAGTTTTGGTCCTGTAGTGGCTTTCTCGGGTTTGAGAGTTTGTTGCTGTCAGACTTTTGATGAAGGACATCTCAAGACAGCAAGAAGTAGGTGAAAACGTGGTTTATGTTTTCAAACCATTTGTAGCCTATCCTAGGAGCTTCCAAGATTTCCCATCTTTATACAAATTTAGTGCCTTTCAATTTTCTGTTACGTGGTTTCACAACTGTATTTAACTGTTTGACTTAACAGAAAATTATTTAATATACCTGGTACTCCAAACTCAGCTACTGTCAGAAAATAAAGGTCTGTTCTCATTGCTTTCCTTTTTCTTGCATCCATTTCTTGCAGTCTCAGCACTTTGTTTAAGTACTTTCAAGCTGGTTTTTGTAATTCCAAGATATTAAAATAATAATAAAAAAAAATCTCAGATGAAGCTTTTAGCTGGATAATTTTTCCATCTGGGATATTTTTAAATTTCTCTTAAGTCCTCGTACTGTCATTACTCAGCTATCGTTTAAATCCTAATCCAAGTCTGCTTCATTGCATCCTTTATTACAATTACACACTGCTGCACAAGAAGTGTGACCTAATTGTTTCAGGTAACTGGGCCAGAAATTCTTAACTCACTACAAATTCAGATCCAGAGGGTGTCGGAAATTGCTGCAGAACACCCTGCCGCTCCCCCAGCATGCTGAACCTCCCAAGCCAGCTGCACCAAGCCCTAACACTTCCAGATTTGTGTGCTGATTAAAACACATTTTTGGTTGGTTTTGAGAAGATCTGCAGGAAAACAAAGTGATTGGCAGTTAAACTTCCCCTAGTGCCCCCCTCATCCTGTCACAAACCACTAGATGCTTATGTGTTTACAGAAAAACAAGGAATGGAGCTTGCCTGGCACAGTGTACATGCCACAGTCACCTCTGCAGCACAGATCTCAGGCTGCATGCTCGTGGTGAGGATAGTGCAACTTGTAGCATTCCTCAGACACTGAGATCAGAACACATTTTGGCTTCCTCCTTGTTCACACAAAAGAGCTGTGCACACTACTTCTCCAAAGACATAGCTAGAGAGCAGGGGTCTCAGCACATAAAGCAGGGTTACAAACTATGCTGGAGCCCACCTGCCTCAGCTTTGACCAAAACACTGAATTCAGGCAGTGCCAGCACTCTTGAAAGCTATGCTGTCTCTTGAAAATTCACAGAAGAATTCAGTACCCCAATTTTAAAACATTCAGTCTTTAGTAATTTTGATACTGTCATAGCAGAAGCTCCCACATCCTTTTGAGGACAAAGTTCAAAAGGACCCTGCACAGAAGGTGTAGCCGACCCTTCCCACACAATCTGTTTTTATTTCAGGAGGTTTATACAGTTTCTTGAAACAGAAGAAGCCTGGGTGATAGCACATTTGCCTACTTAACTGTCTCTGATGTTCTTCAATATCAAGAGGAAATCAGCATTTTAGAGAAGGAGGAAGATGGAGGGGAAGAGAGAACAGAGGCTAATGAAGTGAATCCTAAAAGCAACATTTCCTGGTATCAAACCTTCAGTGGAAGTGCTTTGAATGATTGGGCAGCAGGTACATTTCAATGACAAAGTGCTAGCATGAGAAGTAGAGCCCAGTGAAGAATGAGGGCCACCCAAACCACGGGCAATGAGAAGCATCTGCAACTCTGACATATTTCAAATGGAGCTCTGCATCACAGAGGTTCTACTCACCAGTTTCACACCATGCTACAGTGTGAGAAAGCTGGAAGGTGTCAGCTAGCACCTATTTATTGTTACCTAACTGGAAAAACTTTTGGATGGGTTTGTTGGCTTTTTTTTTGTCTTGGTGTATTTTTTTTCCTGAAGTGTATATCATGAAGTTCTTGAGTGAAAAATATCTCCCCATTTTCAAAACTTATAGACCTGTACAGACATTTCATGTCTTTCTGTTGCTGAAGAGATATTATTGCCTCATCTTTGTGTAAGTGGTGAAAGAAAGAAGGAAAGAGAAGAATTAAAAGCCTGTCTGGTAGAACATAGGCGGTCGTTGTCAAAGGACACAATGAATCTACCTTTAAATGAGTTCATTAAGCAATTCAAATTCCCCACTGTATCAACTGTTTAGTACTACAAGCAATTACTACACTGGCCTTTCTATTATCTCTAAGCTCTATTTCTTTCAGCAGGGTAATTATTGAGGCAAAATTCGTTTCACTTGCACATTCTCAAATCAAGAGATAAATTATTTTTCTTTTCTTTTCTTTTTTAATCCATTGTCATACTTGCTGACTTTGCTTTGTAATCTTTAATGGGATATGGCATATCAGGCTACTGGAGAAATTACTTATAAAGACAATCTCTGGGAAGGAAAAAAAAAAATCTAACTTCCTCAGAGAAAGCTCTGATTAGCAGTGCATGATGAACAATGTAGCATATGCCTACAATGAGGAGCTGAAGTCAGTCATCAGTTAGGAAGAAAACAGGAGCACACATCTGCCTAAACCACAGACAGGGATCCACATGACATCAGCTTGTTGCAGTCCAGGATTATAGAATCATAGAATGAGGTCCCTTCCAACCTTACCAAGGATCATCTACTTCCAACCCCCTGCCATAGGCAGCAACAACTCCCACTAGCACAGCTCACTCAAGACCTCCTCCAACCTGGCCTTGAACACCTCCAGGGAGGGAGCAGCCACAACCTCCCTGGGCAACCTGTGCCAGTGCCTCACCACCCTCACTGCAAACAACTTCCTCCTGACATCCAGTCTAAATCTCCCCTCTGCCAGTTTAAACCCATTGCTCCTTGTCCTGTCATTGCAAGACCTTGTCAATAGTCCCTCCCCAGCCTTCCTTTAGGCCCCCTTAGAGAAGGCTACTCTAAGGTCTCCTTGAATCCTTCTCTTCTCCAGGCTGAAGAGCCCCAACTCTCTCAGCCTGTCCTCATAGCAGAGCTGCTCCAACCCTCTGAGCATCTTTGTAGCCTCTCCTGGACCCGCTCCAACACTTCCATGTCCTTCCTGTGCTGAGGGCTCCAGAACTGCACACAGGACTCCAGGTGGGGTCTGAGGAGAGCAGAGTAAAGGGGCAGAATCCCCTCCCTTGCCCTGCTGCCCACACTGCTCTTGCTGCAGCCCAGCACTCGGTTGCTGTCTGGGCTGCATGTGCACGCTGCAGGCTCATGTTGAGCTTTTCATCAACCCAGACTCCAAGATCCTTTTCCTCAGGGCTGCTCTCAGCCATTCCCCATCCAGCCTGTATTTGTGCTTGGGATTGTGCCTACCCAGGTGCAGGACCTTACACTTGGCCTTGTTGAATTTCATAAGGTTGGTCTGGGCCCACCTCTCCAGCCCATTATATTGCAGCAATTAGAAAAAACTGCACCCTTGATCACCTGCAGAAATCTCTTACACAAAGTCCATAAAGTAGACCCCATGTGGACCTCATTCTCACGTTGCTGAAGTTACCTTAGTTTGAAAGTTCTCATAATTCACATGCAAATCTGCATGTCTTACCTTGGGGTAAGTCACAGGAGTGGGGAGAAGGTGGAAGGGTGGTTGGAAGCCCCTCCTGGGGTCTCTGATTTCTGGGAGGGCTGTTGTGTTTCTGTATTACCTTTAACTGGTACATTTCTGTAACTATTCCTGTCTATTGTGTCTATCTCTGCTTGTACATTGTGTTGAGTTGTAAATAGAGCTTCAGTCCTTAACTTCCAGCTGGCTGAGTTCTGGTCTGGGTCATTTTACAAAGTGTGTGGGGGGGCAGGGAACTCCCAAACCATCACGAGAATGAATTTTTGAGTCTTGACAAGAACTCAGTAAGAGCAAATCTGCTAATAGATTTCACGGCATAAGCAATTCAGCTACCTTTTGTCTGTCTGTGGTACTGTCAACAGTTTAGGCTATTTTCTATGTATGTACACACACACATACACTTTCTTTGACTTCAAGTTTTGACACTTGTAGCTTAGTTTATAAACAAAGAAGATCCTACATCATGGTGTTTTACTTAATTGCTAATTCACAGTCCTCAGTACCCAACCTGGGATCCAGTGCATCGATGAGAGCCACTCCATTAAGAGCCACAAGATCATCATTGGAATAACTTTTTTTTTTTTTTGCCAGACTCTGCATAAAATTATTTTTACTGCTTGATTTTAGTTCATTATTTTCAAACTAAGATAGGCATTTGTTTTCATGCCAAATGCTTCTGTAAATCACCCCCATTATGATGTATTAAATCATTCACCATTTGGTAGTCAGCACTAAAAGCAGCCAGATAACTAACAAAAAGTTTCAATGCCATTAGACAGTGCATTAATTAGCAAGAAAGTGTATTTTGCATTTTTTCCCCTTTCCTTCAGTAAAAATGGATTCATTAAGCCCATAAGAAAGCTTCCATATTAATTCTAGGTGCTCTGCCTCCAGACTTCTCTCAATCTACAAATGCAATGGCAGTCAACATTTAGGACTAACTGCAGACAGAGGAAAAAATTGCCATTTTACAAATGCTTTTGGTGATGGCCTTGGAACTACCTTCTCTGAGGGCAGAACAAACATGAGAGGCAGGACATCTTCCTCTCGTGTCATGACTCAGAACTGAACAGTGAAATATTTTCTCAAAAGATATTTCAAGGCTATCTCCAGAGGAGCAGGAGAAAGTTCTTTCTTCAAGAAATAACATAAAGCATATTTTGTGATCCCAAGGGTGCACAAAAATCTTATAATGAATGTTTTCAGGGAAAAAAAACCAACAAAAAACAAACACAAAAAACAAACCAACAAACACTCTCCTTGACTTTCACCTTCTCCTGGAATTCAGTTGAACTACTGTCTTTAAACCATCTACCAACACGTGACTAAATGCCACTAAACTTTACAGAAGAGTTATGTTTCCTAAACTTTCTGGACAGGTTCATTGCTCTTTCTGATGTAAAGAAAAAAAAATAATTATCTCAGCTGTCATCCCTGTTGTTGGACCAAGACTAACTCACTTGTTTGTTTCAGAAGATCACAGGATGATGAATCATAAAGAGATGTGAGGCAGGAGGTTAATTTGCAATAATTTGATCAGTTCGCTTCCTAGAGCATTGATCATAAATTCCCAAAGAACCCACATCATACAAGTCCTTATTCTTATTTTTCTCATGCTGAGGTCTTTGCATATTAAGACCTGCTTTAGAGGTGCATGAGGAGATCCTTTCTCAGTAAATCAGGCACTATATCAGAAAGACATAATGGTAATATTGGTTTAACAGCTAATAAAAACAAGGCAATGCGATTCATAAAAGGTTTTTACCATGCAGAGTCCAGACTGTCAGTCCCGTGAAAACCACTCACTTACTGCTGGGTTAAAGTTCCATTTTTTGCCAGATGCCATTGCAAATAAACTTTTTATAGTTTTAGTGGTCAGGAACTTTTAACAACAAACCATCCACTGATGTCCAAGAACATCTTAATCCATCATGAGCAGATAAAGAGCTCTCTGTATCCTTAGAGTGGCATACTGATACTGGGTTATAAAATCAGCCTAACAGTTTTTTTAAAGGTAATGGAGCCATCAGGGTCTTTCTGACTAATCAAGTTACAAGAGGTCACTTTCTGTTAATACAGTCTGTTTAGTAGTAGAATAAGACATTTTAATTTATTAAAATGTAGTTATGTTAAATACAGCTTATATATATATAAATTTTTTTTTTTCTTCAATAAACCAAGAAAATATTACGGAATGCAAAGTCATTCTCAGCTCCATTAGACTTTACTTGAAAATAGCTTTTTTTTTGCTGTGGTGCCTTGATTCAGAGTGAACCAGGAGTGCTGGCATGATAAAATGCTCTTATTGTCTTCATGTCACCAGCACTTAATTTTGCCAAATTGATCTGTCTGGAGAAGCTGTAAAAATCACCTGCAGACAGCATTTCCTGTCTTGTTATGGATTGCCAAGGCATGTTGGAAAGTGATGTGTCTCACTGCTGCACTGTTTATGTATTTATTTTATAGTTTACTCTTTCAGTAATATTACGTGTAGGTAACTTTTTGGAAGCAGGGCTCCTCTTTAGACCATGCATAGAATCATAGAATGGTAAGGTTGGAAGGGACCTCAAGGATCATCTAGTTCCAACCCCCAGGGACACCTCCCACTAGTACAGCTCACTCAAGGCCTCCTCCATCCTGGCCTTGAACACCTCCAGGGAGGGAACAGTCACAACCTCCCTGGGCAACCTGCTCCAGTGCCTCACCACCCTCACTGGAAAGAACTTCCTCCTAACATCCAGTCTAAACCTTCCCTCTGCCAGTTTAAACCTGTTGCCCCTTGTCCTGTCATTGCAAGACCTTGTCAATGGTCCCTCCCCAGCCTTCCTGTAGGCCCCTTCAGATACTGGAAGGCTACTATCAGGTCCCCTCAAAGCCTTCTCTGCTCCATTCTGCAGCAAAGTGTTTCAAGCCTTCCTAACTTTGCTGAATTGCATTGCAACTGCCAAGATGCAGACAATTGTCCTTTTATTAGGCAAGGAGATGGCCTTCAAAAGATTTATCTAGCCAAGCCAGAAGATTCAGTGTCCTAAATTACTGTACACAGGGAGGTTTATTGCAATATCCTGCTGTGATGGCAAACAGCACTCATTCACCTGCTTGTTTAAAAAAAAAAAAAAAAAACACAGAATTCTCTTCTAAGAAGTCGTCAGTAANAAAGCACAGAATTCTCTTCTAAGAAGTCGTCAGTAACATACTAGGGGTGATTACTCATTGTAACCTCATTTAATCTATTTTACTTTCCCCTCATGGCATCAGTTTCTCTGGCTGACAGTCTGCCTTGCAGTTTTATCCCAGTCACACATTTCACACTACATAAACACTCAAGTCATCTTAACATGCATCAGCAGAGAAGACTAAGGAGGAGATTGGGTCACTTACAATGCCACCTGGGTTCACTTAGTATTAAGCATGGAGTGCTTAACAGACACGCTGTGTGTAAGGGGAAGGGAGTAACATCATTATATTATAATACAGTACTAAATGATTTATCAACAGGTCAGGGTCTATCCTCTGATCATCCTGTTCATGGTTCAGCAACATTTGTTTCTTTTTTTTTTTTTTTGTCTTAATTGCAGAGTGATCATGCTATTGAGAAAATGTTCAAGATCTTAGAATGTAGAGCCCATTCTGAATGCATAGAATAAGCATAACATTTAACTACAGCCATATAAACTATATTTCTGATCAGTTGAAGTAGCTTGGCAGTTTACATCTACAGGTAGGTCACTCCCTCTCTCTCTAAGTAGAGCAGAAAGACTCTCCCTTGAATTCCAATACCAATTCTCATTTTCCTTGGCTAACAAGACTGAAATTGTTTTTGATGCTTGATGTGCTATTAACAGAAAATAGACTTAGATTTAGCAACTTATGCTTATATGCAATTTGATATTAATCAGTTTCCCTTAAACTATTCTGGAGAGCTACTCCACAGCAGTCAGTTCTTCCCCAGTTATAACATGGTAGATTGGGAGCAGCCACTCTGCAGAACCTCAAGCCTTCCTTCTTGATAAAGGTGTTAAAAAAGATCTTCAAGTAAGATTCTTAAAGAAAAACATTTGGATAAGATTCTTAAAGAAACTAATCTTAAATGATTCTTAAATGATCCTGTAATAAGTAAAAGAGGGAAACAAAAAGAGGCTTTGCAGTAGAAGGTCATGAAAAGAAGTCTCTTAGGAGTCTGTACTGGGATGTGTCCTGTTCAACAGACTCAGAAATGATGTAGAAAAAAAGAACATGCCATGTGATTGCAGACTTGGCTGGAAAGCCTAAATTCATCAGCTTATTAAAGGCAGAGATTGACCACCAAAAAAATCCAGCACACTGAACATCAGTGTTATAAAAAGGCAGAATAGATGCAGCATAAGCAAAACCCAACAACTTTCCATATGTTGTTATTAGCCTTGAGATGACAATCACCACTTTGAAGCAAGGTCTTAGAGTTGTGAGGGAACTGTGGAGATGTTCCCTCTGAGAACATGTGAAATGGCATGAGTGAGTGGAATGGCATGGCCAGTTAGGAAATGAATAGACACCAACATGGATCATCATAGTATACGGTTTTGGTGCATCCACATTTTGAATATTGCATTGTCTTCTAGTCTTTACCCCCTGAGCCACAAACTTATCCCCAGAATCACAAAATAGAACTATAAAAGTTAGAGGTGGGCATCAGAAATCTAAAAAAAAAAAAACCCAAATCACAGAGAAAATAGTGAGTGGATAGAGAGTGGCTTGAATACAAAAGCAAAGAAATAAAGTGATATAAAAATAAGTGAAAGGGAGCCTCTCTAATCAAGGTATAGTTGAGCCATGGAGCTCCTTGCCAAAGAATGTTGTGAACAGCAGAGGTTTACTTAGATGCAAGAACTGACAGAACACATCAATCTATCTATTCACCATATCTGAAAGCACCACATCTAGCTGAGGAAGGCCCTGAGCAGTGACCAGCCTGGCTGGACTAGCAGTTGAGATGTTCTGGTGGGACATACCCATTTGTAAAACCCATTGAAATGCATGGTTCTACTCATGCTGAGCCATTTACACTCTGACCATGATTGCAACATCCTCCCCTGCCATCTGTGACACAGGCCTTTTCTGTGACATTATTTTCATGTGCTGCCTTGCAGGTGTTGCTTCCTGTCTTTCAGGGACATATATCAAACTACTTTACAAACAGGGGGCTTAAACAGGAAAGGAGATAACATTGCCTCAAACCCCACTTCCTGTGTCATCCTGAGACAGTTAGGTGCAGGAACTCCAAAAGGCACAAAACCCATCTTGCTTGATCCTTGATTGCCAGCCCCAAAAGATGTCACGAGTCACCACAAAAACTCAAAGTCAGATCTTTCACTCAGTAGCAAAGCTTCTGTGACGACCATCTACCTTACTTCTACATTCAATATCTTCAGTCTTTGGGAAATGCTATAGTGAGCAATGCAATTCTGAGGCCAGTCCCTTCTTTTTGGGATTGTGTGCAGGAAGTTAGCAAGCCTCCCTGTCCAGGAGATACTGAGGGAGCTGGAGCTCTTCAGCCTGGAGAAGAGGAGACTGAGATGTGACCTCATCAGTGTTTATAAATGTGTAAAGGGTGAGTGCCAGGAGGTTGGAGCCAGGCTCTGCTGGATGATGCCTGATGACAGGACAAGGGGCAATGGGTGGCAGCTGAGGCATAGGAAGTTTCATGTAAACATGAGGAGGAATTTTTTCCACTGTGAGGGTGACAGAGCACTGGAACAAGCTGCCCAGGGGGCTTATGGAGTCTCCCTCTGGAGATATTCAAAACCCACCCGCATGTGCTCCTGTGTGATCTGCTATAGGTGATCCTGCTCTGGTAGGATGGTTGGTCTATACCTTTTGAGGTCACTTCCAGCCCCTGGCATTCTTCTCCAAGGCCAGGTGAGTTTACACAGTCTGTGCTACACATCTTCAGATTTCTTCATTCTCTCCACTCCCAGCCTACTTAGTGCTTGCTGAACCAGAATTCCCTGATAGCTCAACTCAGCACATCAGCCCTTCACAGTCTAGTGTGTGTTATCAGCATTGCCTTTTGTGCTGCAGGCAATTCTTACTGTCACCCCAGGTGAGTTCAATATCGAATATGCCAACTGCTCCTACAGAGTGCACGTAGCACAGGCTTTAAGTAATCATTATCATTTAAGCCATCATTATTCAACAGCAGGGCTTCTTAGTAAAGGCTAAAAATCTAATAATGAAGACCATTAACAATCATCTTTAACAGAGTGTTTCAAAACCAGGCAACACCTTTGTGCATATTCACTTGTGTGGTTGTAGCTTTGGATAAAGACTCTGGCTTGTCAATCACTAACCCAAAACTCCTCAGCTGAGCAGCTTCACTGGGAACACCACAAGCATTTCCTTGACTTGGTTCCCCTCTGTCCAGACCTTGATGGAATCCAAACCTTTCTGTTATTTCTAGACATTAAACTATTTCTAAGTTAAACCCTATCATTTTCAACATTTTCTAGGCAGGTCCATAGCCAAAGAGATGTCCTTTGAGCTGCACAAAAACAAAAATGCATTTGTTATGTTATCTGAAACTGAGGAAGGGACTCTTGCTTTCACCTTGCCACACCACAGCATCATTCACTATTGGGGAGAGGCAGTGCCATCTAGAGCACCCATGTTACTGGAGGAGATGTTATTCTGCCAGATGAATTTTTGCATATTGCACAATTGTTCTGTAGCATGTAGAAAATGGGTTCAGAGCCTCCTAGAGTAAGTGACTGCTTTGAAGATCCTGGAAGATGTACTTTATTCTCCAGTAGAGAAACATTACCAACAGCAAAAAACCCCAACAAAACACAAACCCAAACCCAAGCAGACAACAACGACCAAAAAACCCCAACAATGACAAAACAAAACCCCACCAAAACCCTAAGCATTTCCAGAATAAAAACTGTAAAGTACAGAAAAGTAGAAAAGATGTTGTCTGAAATAGATTGTGTTGGGGAAAACAAAACAAAAAAAACCATCTTGCTTGGAAATATATAGTCACAAAGCCAATACTGCTTGTTGCATAAAAGCTGGCATGCAACAGTTCAAATCTCCATCTCTCAAAGTATTTTGCCAATTAGTACAATTATTTCCATTTAGTTAAAATATTCATGTTAGTCTTGGAAGTATAGTATACTAGAAAAATACTTAATGTTAAAAAAAAAAGAGAGATTGCACCTTATCTACGTTCTCATGGGAGTTGGACTGGTGCCTCGTTAGGCACCAGTACCTCTCATCAGCATGCTACCAGGTGACAAGTAAATGGCAGATCATTGCCCACAAGAACTCTTTGTCATCTCTCTTAGTGAAAAGGAGCCATAAAAGTTTCCTGAAAGAAACATTAATTGCATCCCCTCCCAGATACAGAATTATGCTGGTTCCAGACATACTCCTGCATCCCAAAGAAGGAATACACCAAACAGTAATAAACAGCAGCAGGATTGTTTCAAAGTAGCATAATTAATTAGCTCAGAGGCTGAACACATCTACAGCTAGCCCTAGGAATTAGAGGAAGGGTATAAAGGTGGCATTCCTACTTGTGCAGTTAGATCTTAGCGTAATCTTCTTGTTGGGTTGCAAGGCAGTGCTCACAGAGGCAGTGCAGAAGATAAAACTCACAGGTGGAGAGGGAGAGAAAAGCATACGTGAGCCTTGAAAACAGCAGCTGCTCTGCCTGTAAATCTCTCCCTAGATAAGCTACTATTTCGTATGCTGTGGGTAGGCTAAGTGCTTTCTGGTACATACATCAGACCAACATCGAGATTGGGACTGTGCCAAGGACAGTGTGGCACTGTGTGACATGTAAGACTGCGGTGTGCTTAGGTTTTGAGGATGCTTTTCTGCAGGTGACTGACTCTTGCAGAAACTAGAAGCCAAATCTTTGTTAAATCTGGAGGCACTTTTGCTGACAGCATCTCCTATTTAATCCTCATCCCTCCTTCCCTACTCTAATACCCGCCAGGCTTCCCTTCTTAAGAGATGGATGGTTCATTGCTCTCCAGTGACAGTCCATCAGTCCCACAGCTGTCACCAGTCTGTGGAGCAGCTCCACCTCTCTCAGACTGCATATTCTATCCTGCAGGTTACAGAAAAATCGGTCTGAAGGTGCCTGAGAAGTGCAGAACTAACTCAAGCCTCATCATTCTAGAAGAGGTTGCTGTTTACTTCAAACTATCATTTCCTCCCTTCCCTCTCCTTCAGCTAGGGCCTGAAAGGTGTGGCAGTGGCAACTGCTGTTACCAGTTTTTGCGGTACTGAAGTGATTGCTTCTGAACAAAAGGCAGACTCCATAAATCTATCCTTCGTGTCAAAACCCTCAGTTTTAGTTTAGAAAACTTTCTAGTCAATAATTTAAGCATTTTTCCCTTAGGATAGGGGAAAACAGCTTACAAACAGTCATCAACAGTCTCAGAAGCACAACATGGAGCGAATTAAAGAAATATGTTTTCATATTTGTAAAGCCTCAATTCTATTTTCAGACAGCCTTGTGAAGCCGTGTTTCTCAGTATAATCAGTAACTAACCACAGTTAGTTTGGATAACTAAATATGATTTCCCTACTCTCCCTTTTGACTTCTCACAGGGTGGGCTAGGTCTTGCTACAACTTCCCTCTATGTTTTGGGAAAGGTAAATGATGAATTGTGAGGATTTTTTCCCAACTCAATAGGTAGGATTAAGCGATCCCACAACAATGTTATAGATAAAAGGGCAGCACTTGTTGGGGGAAGTTTATGGTTTCCTTCACCTAAAACAAATACAGTGGTGCTCACTTTCACATTGGCCAGGGCATCTGACAACCTGGTGCAACAGCAGGACTTGGAAGATTAGTACCCATCCCAGCATATAGCTGGATATGAGTCTTAGCTCATTTTGAGTTAAGCTTTTACAATCATTCTTGCTACAATATGCAAAAACCTCTCAGAAAAGCATCAAGCAGCCTCATTATTTCCTTATTTTTGTTCCCAGATCTCCTGCCCCCGCTATTGTCTATTTAAATTGGTCAAAATTCTCAAATACACTCGTTTAAGTAAGAATCAGGTCAACAAGTATTTGCATCAGATCCATGGTAGCACACCCATTAACAAATAGCTGATGCACATAGTCATTCTGAAATGAGAACACAGTTATTTCTAGGAGACTTTTGGGGGGTTAAGACTTGTAGAGTTTTAGATGAAGAGCCTTTTACCTTTACCTTTGTGCCATTTTCCACCACCTGATTTGTTTATTCTTACATCAGTCCTGTACTGAAAAGGTTCATCACACTTCTTTGCCTGGTCTTCTGCAAAATACAGCTGCATGTAAACTGGGGCCTGGAGAAGCTCTTTTAATGTGGCTAATTTAGCCTACCCTCACTGCTAATGAGGACTCACAAATTAATCTGTTTTATGAAAATGTGGTATAATGGTGATTTCTAATTCTCCTCCATGTGTATTTTAGATTCAACCATTCCCATGGCATCAACTTCTTTTTACATCTTTGTCTCATCTTCCTAGTCAATTATTCCAGTAGAAAAATCATCTTTTCCTTACTCCTGCCATGATGTTTTGATGTTCAGGGGTTTTTACCTCCCATTACCATTCAAAGAGCTCAAGAACAAGGCCATAATCTCCAGTTATTCTTCCCCTATGCTGGAGGAGGAAAATTCATACTCTGTCATCCTGAATCTTCATCCAAGTAATTCAGAAGTTACTGCTGAAAAAGAAAACAGTTCTAATAGCAGAACTTTCCACATTTCCACTGGGAGTTGAGAGCAATTTCCTCTCCAGAACAGTACTTGTGTGCCCTGTACAGCCTTCTTCTGGAGGGTCATTCTTTATGGATACTACACTGAACACAATAGTCTTGGAGATGACAAAGGCAGTTCTGAGGCTCCAAGGTGTTACAATCCAGGAACTAAAACTACTAAGAAGGTGGCAATCATAGTTAATGCCATTCAGGAACTGATCAGATTTTGAACAACACCCTCCAAGCATTAAGGATGTCTCTAGTCACTTGTAGATTGCAGAAGGACTACACCAGCCTCCTTTCCAACATTCTGTCATTATTTTCTCACAATGTGTGTCACACAGACCATCATATTTCATTCGTAGTGCACAAGTAATTACAATCAGTGACAGAACCGTTCAGTTCTCTTCTTGAAAACAAAACTTCTCACATCCTGCCATTTGCACTGTCAGCACCAAAACTATTAGCATGTCCCTGTTGTTGAAGAGTTTAATCCTTGAGAACTCCGTGTGTGCAAGACAAATATTTGTGCAGTCATATCTGCCTGGGTGTTACTTAGCTATCTGCACATCCATCTGTATTTGTATCTGTGGGTTGTCTCTGCATTTCCCAATAATCTGATCTTCTCACAAACAGAAAAATAAAGATGCCTTATAGAGATAAGCACCAGGATAGTAGTGGAAAAATACATAAAGGGATGCTATGAAGGATGTCCACAGATAGCTATAGGAAATAGCAGGCAAGAGGTGAGAGGTTTATGATCATAACCCAAGAAGGACTCAAGTGAAATATCTATGAAAATGTTTATTGCATCAAGAGGGAAACTACTGCCTAAAACTTGGAAATATGCTATGCAATACAGAATCTGATTTATAACAACTCTAAACAAGTCTTCACTTTTCTAAGTGATGGACTTCTTAAGGCATCGTTTTACAATTTGTTTTTCATACCACAGACTAAATAGACTCTGTAGGACTCTGGCTTATGACCCACAACCTCACCATCCTTCTACAGCAATCAGAAGTTTTCCTCCTGGCAGCTTGCCAGCATATGTTCCACATACCTTTATAAAATAGCTGGCAGTTTCTTCCCCAGCTATAAAACCAAACCAGTATAGATAAATTTCCATTATCCTCAGAGTGAACCTTTTACAAGGGCAAAGGACAGATGCAGGACTGATTTCAGATCACTCCTAGGAATCATGCAGTGCCCAGTGAACTGTGAAACTGACCCAAAGAGATTTTGCTACACTATCACAAATAATAAACTAAACTAGCTAGAGGATAACTGCAATAGGTGGTTTAACTTAACTCTGCCAGCATAGTCCTGATACATGCTTGCACTTTTTAACAATCCTGGGAACTACAGAAACACCCTGCCTTAGAGTTCTCAAAATGTTCTCATCCTTAGAGTATCTCCTGAACAGACACTTACCACAGGTTGGACAAGTGGGCCCAAGCCAACCTCATGAAGTTCAACAAGACCAAGTGCAAGGTTCTGCACCAGGGCTGGGGCAATCCCAAGCACCAATACAGGCTGGGCAGTGACTGGCTTGAAAGCAGCCCTGGAGAGAGGGTCTTAGGGGTGCTGGTGGCTGAGAAGCTCAACGTGAGCCAGCAGTGTGCACTTGCAACCCAGAAAGCCAACTGTCTCCTGGGCTGCAATAAGGAGAAGTGTTGCCAGCAGGTCGTGGAAGGTGATTCTCCCCCTCAACTCCACTCTGATGAGACCTCAGCTGGAGTACTGCATCCAGTTCTGGAGCCTCTTTTACAAGAAAGATCTGGACATGCAGGAGTGCATTCAGAGAAGCAGCACAAGGATCATCAGAGGACTAGGGCACCTCTCCTGTGAAGACAGCCTGAGAGAGCTGGGCTGTTCAGTCTGGAGAAGAGAAGGCTCCAAGGATACCTTATTATGGCCTTTCAGTATCTGAAGAAGGCCTACAGGTAAGCTGGTGAGGGACTTTTGAAGATGTTGGGCAGTGATAAGGCTAGGGAGAATGGAGCAAAACTTGAAGTGGGTAGGTTCAGATTGGATGCTAAGAAGTTCCTCACCATGAGGCTGGTGAGACACTGGAACAGGTTGCTCAGGGAGGTGGTGGAAACCCCATCCCTGGAGGTCTTTAAGGTCAGGTAGGATGGGGTTCTGAACAACCTGATCTAGTGTGTGATGTCCCTTGCCCATGGCAGAGGGGTTGGAGCTAGACGATCCTTGAGGTCCCTTCCAGCTCTGACAATTCTATGGTCTCTGTAAAGTCTTACCCAGAACTTCAGACATGTCCTCTAGCAGGTCCCTAAATACATATGAGCAACCTGTCCTCCAGTAAAGCAGAATGCATCCACCAGCAAAATAGTGTGCCAAGCCAACCAAACTCTTCTTTTTTTCTGTGACAGGGAGTTTGCAGCACAGAAAGGAATTGAATCCTGCCAGTGATGGGTATCATCAGGATATGATTCATTCAGGTTGGACAGAGCTGAGTGGTTTGACTCTAAAACCTCTGAAAATGCCCACAGACTGAAGGAAACAGAGGCTCCAATTCATATGTGACAGCCTTCCTTTGAAGCCAGTCTTTAGCTGACCAGCAAGGTATAGAGGAAACAAGGGCTTCTGCACACTGTCAGGCAGAGGTGGCACAGGCAGAAGTTCTAAACTCTTGATTGATTTATTTTTTTATTTTGGTTGTAACCTAGTCTGTGACAAATCTTCACAAGCAAACAGCCTTCCCTGCATTTTAACTGCAACTCCAGTTTATTTCACTTCATGTAAAAGTCTTCTCTGCAATTCTACTCAGACTATACTTTACTCCCTCCTGTGAACTGTTGTATAAGAATATTGCCGGAAAACAACTGAATTTAGCCTCAGAAAGAGTAAAGTTATAGCTATGGCTCAAGCACCATGTGTAGAGCTATTTAAGTGCTTTGGCATCTGATAGGAAAAGGGATACTGATGTGTTCTCTCAGGCAACCAGTGACAGAACTAGAGGACACAGTCTCAGGCTGCGCCAGGGGAAGTTTAGGCTGGAGGTGAGGAGGAAGTTCTTCACTGAGAGAGTAATTTGTCACTGGAATGGGCTGCCCAGGGAGGTGGTGGAGTCACCGTCCCTGGAGGCGTTCAAGGCACGTTTGGACATGGCACTTAGTGCCATGGTCTAGTCTTGAGGGCTGTGGTGATGGGTTGGACTTGATGATCTCTGAGGTCTCTTCCAACCCTTGCGATACTGTGATACTGTGATACTGTGTGTAACCAAGGACATGACAGAAACACAGGAAGCTTTTGCCTCCCACCCTCTCAAAATCCAGTACCAATTTCACCTCCAAAGTGCCCTTCCAGATGAACAATTTTTGTCTTATGCCAAGGTGCCAGCTGCATCTAACATCAAACATAACTTGTCACAGTCAAATGCTTTATGCCACACCAAACGGATGACCTTCCTTGCTAATGGGTATTCGGCATGCCCAGCCAGCCCGGGCTGCTGCTGTGTTCATTCCAAAGCCGCCTGGAAGGTGGAGCTATGGTGCTGCACATCTGCACGTGGTGCCATGCCGTCTACAGACATTTACCTGCATCTCTGGGACAGAGCCATGCCTTGGGCACTTCTGCCTGGACAGCTTAGCCTCTGTGGCCGGCAGTTTCTAGCCATACAGTGCTGCCTGCTCCCTCGGAAAGCAAAACGAATTCTTGACCAAGAGAGAGATCAAGAAGTTAAGAGATTTACACACCAATATGAAGATGATCAGCTGATGACACTGAAGGTACTGAAGAATACATATGATGATGACAGAAGTTAGCTGACTGGAGAAGCTGAGAACTGGGAATTGGCTTGGATGTGCCAATAATGAAGTGATTGCTTTCAAGACCTGCTTTAAAGGCTGCCTGATAAAGGACTAATGGGAGAATAAGTGACTGGTGGGGTTTGTTTGGAAGGCAGCATGCAGAGAGACAGAGATGATGGATGGGCTCCGATGGTCATGCTTTGGTGAAAAGAGACAACTGCTGTTAATCACAAGCTGTCTGACACTGATGAATATATTAAAATCCACTATGAGCACATTTCCTTTCTCCCTCCATCCAGCCAGATCAGCAGATAAGCAGCCAGGAGGTTTCCCCTGTGCCTGCTGCTAGTGAGTTGTCTGCAGTTTTTTGCATTTATAAGATCTGACTGCTGTGGAAGGTTTGTCTGATGAGAATTCACCCCCTAACCATAAAGGTGCCCAACATAAATCCAAGTAATATCCAACAAAAGGGCAAGACATGGGGATCTGATGATATTAAAAAGATAAAGTAATAAGCCAGTGATAGCTGTGCAATCCACCCCTCTCCCCCTCCCCTGACAGCCTGCTCTGCAGCACACAGTTTTCTCTTTCTCATCCTGAACTACTGGCAAATTTTTGTTCAATGTTAATCTTTCTCCATGACCCAATTTCCACCTCCTCCACAATTTAGGATTATTTTGGCAGATGCTTGTAATTTTTATGAATTAAAGTAAATGTCAGAAGGAAAGCTGCTCCTGCCATCCCTCTTGAAGAGTTGGGAAAAAAATCCTCATGTCTGAGGTTCTAAAGCTCAATTCTCCATTTTGGAAAATTTGTAGAATGAGTTTACTTCGTTGCTCCACAGTAAAAAATGTTTCCATAAGTATTTTTTAATTCCCTCATCCCAAATCAAAGAACACCACAGACTACACACCAAATTAATTTTTTTTTCTACAAATGTTTTTCCCATAGCAACTTTCATCCTGCATGTTCATTTTAGCACCAGTCCCTTAATGTTTGATACTTTATCAGATAGATTTGTACAAACCTTAAAACAGAATTTATTTTTTTTAAGTCAAGCTGGTTGCAAGCTCAACTAACTGTACTGTATTGATCCCAAACCTCAAATCTGGGTAAGGAAATAAAACTCTCTCATGGTTGGAGGCACAAAGCTACAGACACAGGTACAACTCCATGCCCATTCTTAAGAATTTGATGGGATAGAGATAAGCTCTGTCTCATCAGCCCCACTTTTTTCCTTTCCTCATTTCTTCTTCAAGCCATTTACTGCTCCAAGAAAAGGCATGGAAAAGAGCTTTGCCCAGCTGGACAAGAAGTTTGAACTCCTTTTCTACTTGTCCCCTTAGAGTCAACTGTGTTCTCACTATGAATACCTTCTGAAAAGCCCTCTTCTGGTTCCCACAAATGGCCTCACTTAAGGTCATTTCAGATATGAGGGAGAAAAGACTTAGCCACGAGGGAAAGACAAAAGTGTTTCCTCAGGCAGTGTAACAGGACAGAAAGACAAAAATGCAAGTAAGGATTCCAGCTCTGCAATCTATCTAGGGGGTTTCATAGAATGGTAGGGTTGGAAGGGACCTCAAGGATCATCTAGTTCCAACTCCCTACCATAGGCAGGGACACCTCCCACTTGTACAGGTCACTCAAGGTCTCCTCCAACCTGGCCTTGGACACCTCCAGAGAGGGAGCAGCCACAACCTCCCTGGGCAACTTGTTCCAGTGTCTCACCATCCTCAGTGGAAAAAACTTCCTCCTAACATCCAGTCTAAATCTTCCCTCTGCCAGTTTAAACCCATTGCCCCTTGTCCTGTCATTTCCTTCCCTTCTGCCCCTTGACATAGTAATCCTTATATGCAGCCCTTGATTTAAAGTTCCCAGAGAAACTGACCATTTGGGGGAATCACTCAAGACGCTATTAAAGGATAAGCTACTATAGCAATGAGATAGTAACCTCCTTCTACAAATTTGTAGCTTCTATATTCTTCCACAGACCACATATGAAAACAAAATATGCATTTTGAAAGTCTCATTTTTAATAGCACTGGACTACAGCTTCTGGGAAAAAAAAAAAAGTCAATCTGTAATACCAAATGAAAATTTCCAGTTTAAAGATTAGTTATGTTAATGGTCTAAACAAAACTAATCTCTTCTAACTCAGGTGAATTAGCATTTCCATGTGGTTCATCTGAAGAGGCCATGCTTCCCTGGACCAATGTATGTAAAAGAATAACATACCAGGAATATCTGAGACTGAAAGAGCTGAGAACAGTAGAAGGATTGCCTGGTTTTATCGAGACATCTAAGGTACTGCCCACCTTTCTCTTCTCTCTCTCCCTTAAAAGAAGCCCAGGGTATTTGTGGTAGTTTGGGAAGTTCCAACCTCCCCCACGATTCACCAGACTAACATCACTATTAGTTTCTTTTCACAACCAATGATCTAATTTCTCTCATTAAAATATTTCAATTAGCTTCGAGCCAGCACAATACTCCACCAAACACCATGATCTGTTTCAATCCCACTCAGAGTATAATCTGAAATTTAAGGAACAGTCATGTGTTGCACATTTTGTCAGAGAAAGCTTCTGCCACCTGGATAAAGGAGGAAGGAACCAAAAAAATCTTTGAAACTAATGAACTTGCCACTGATACTCATTCATTAAAAAGAGTTCAGAGCCATCTTGCTGACAAACTTCACATATGGCTTCAGTAAAAGGGGAGATCTGAAGGAACTTCTTTCCAGCCTTTTTGGTCTTTCTTCAGAGGTTGTGCTGCCCTGTCCCATCCCTGTCAGTTTATCCAGGTACAGCTCCCTGAGAAAGGAGCAGCCCAGCGCTGAGCTCAGATTCACCTGCAAACAACCACTGCCTACATTATGTCAGCACTGAGCTCAGATCCACCTGCAAACAACCACTGCCTACATTATGTCTTTACAGTGAGGACATACCTTGGTTATAATCTTCAACTGCAAGCAATAAACCAGGACCAGTCAAGGTGATGCTTTGGTTTGTGCAAGATTTACAGTACATTCAACTTAGACTTGTGATAGTTTTCAGTACGTACATACGATCGCACACAAAACCTATGGCAAAAGCAAGGAATTGATTTGTTCCTTGTCTTAGGCTTTGGGTTCTAGTCTGGGTATCATCTCCCTTTCCTCGTGATCCCTCCTGATTTAAAATTACTTTGCTGCTCTCTCAAGGCATTTGATCCCTGAGGCCTGAAATCCTCAATATGGTTGCTTGCAAATCAGTTGCTGCCATCACGTATAATATTGATTCTTGCAGCCCGGTGCTTGGGAGCAGCAAATGCAGAAATGCCAAATTTCAATTATTAAGCAAACCAGAAGATTTATTTGTGATTAGATGACAAGTGGAACATTACAAATAGGTACATTCTGGGGAAGAAAAGAAATAAATAAAATGTCCTCACTTTGCAAAATATATAGAAACCCATATAGATACTAGATACACCCTACCTTATTTAGTTGTTCCATGCTGTTGAAATAATTCATATATATATACACACACTTATAAATATGTAAAGATAATAAAATATATACACACAGAGTTGCACCACAACAGCATTCCCCTTTGAATGCAACTCAGACTAACGAGAGAGAAGTGTGACAGGGTGATTTTCCAGTACATTCTCCTGAACTCCCTTGTGCTACGTAGGTTTTGATGAGTTTTAACCAGATCCTCTGTCATTACTGTGTCTGGGCACCTCATTAGCATTGTTGAATTTAGCCTAGCAAAACACTGCTATGTGGGAAGTGTATCTCGTAGTAAATACAAGGAGATCAGTAGAACTGAAAAAAAAATAGGTCCAAGAACCATGGGGAGGGATGTTGTGGTGTCCTTTAACAAAGAGATCTTCAGGCCACTCACGTCATCCTCTCCTGAAGGGCAACTCTCACTGGAAGAACCACATCAGCTCCCGGCAAAAAACTGAAAAGCAAATTCTTCTGTGTGTTCTGGCCACTGCTCCCACTGAGCTCTAGCCCTGCCAGCAACCATGACCTTCCATTGGAAAGGTTTCCTGACACTCGGGCTCAAGGGACTGTGTTACAACATGCACCACACTCGCTGCTGCAATGAGGAGTGAGTGGTCATCTGACTTGTGACAATGCCACCCTGGAGAGGGTGTTACAGGTAAGAGGGGATCCCTCCCCCAGTAACTTGTGGTAAATCTTCCCCAGAGAGAGAAAATTCACTACAATTTAGGATTTGGGAATTCAGAACATGAAATTGCATTTTTACAGTTAAACTAAATATAACAGTATAGACAAAGCAAACTGTTACAGAATACAGCAACCTTAGAGGAGGTAAGGATGGAGGAAAGTGGTGCAGCAAAGCAGCAGCCAGAAGAGTGGTGAGGGGAGAGAGCAGCGAGTGCAGCAAGCAGCATGGGGGAGATAGAAGCTATGCTTCCAGATATAGAGTTTTCGATGCTTTAATGAAATTACATTAACTTATCTGTTGTTGTCATTTTATGGCCTGTACCTGGTATGTTTACCTTTTCACTCAGAGACCCCAATCAGTGTCTAAGTTTCTCTGTTTCTAATGTTTCTTTAATGTCTCAGCTAAAAATCTAGCCCAAACGGCCACAGAGGGTTACAGCATCAGCAGAGAGTGGAATAAATCTTCTCTGCTTTTGGTCCAGCCAAGACACTAACACCATTAACATCTACAGACATGGCCCAGAGCTATTTGCCTTCCTTTTTCCTTCAGGCCTGCCTGATCTGTGTCAGGACGTGTGCCTGCAGACAAAGCAGGCTACTTTCAACAGTGGTAAGGCTGCAGACAGTCTGTGCAAGCATTCATGTGTGTGGCCAGCTGATGGTATAACATTTCTGGAGATGGTTGCACCTCCATGTTCTCATCATGCACATCTATCTGTGGTTTAACCTACCTATGGTATGTTTGCACAGGCTGCAGCTTGGCTTCTCATACTGTGCAGAGGACTCTCAGTTATGTTATAGCAAGCAAACTGGCATGGTATGGGGTGGTGGTGGTGGTGGAGAATCCAGTAGCTCACTGACACTGCTGCACCAATGACTTCCAGTAGCAGCAGTGCATGGGTAAGAAGCATTAAGAACTGTTCAGACATTGACAGTGAGTATGTCCTCTTGATTCTTGACATCTGCAGTTCTTATCTTTGGCACCAAAAGGTTTTTCTATGATCTCCTGTTTCTTGGAGTGGGAAGGGGAGACTGTTCCTGCATCTAAACTGAGGGTGGGTGAAACAGTGAGATCCACAGAGATTACAAGGCATCATTCAGGGTAGCAGGTCACTCAATGTCTCTTTTGCTGGAAGGGAAGTGGAGAAAGGAAGAGAAAAGCAAGCTAGATAGAGTTCAGCTCTCAAGAGAAACACTACTCCAGGTAGCTTTCACACAGCTTTGGAACCAGTTCAGAGCACAGCTGGGGAAGATGCAACACAACGATGCACAAGGCAACATTTGAAACACAAGAGATACAGAATACAATCTGCACACCCTTGTGCCTTCCTTTCCTCCACTCTTGCCCAACTCTTTTTCCAATTTAGCTGATATATTTATGGTTAGAAGCCAATGCATAAGAGTTTAAGAAAAAAAAATTGATTTTCTGCAGTATGGCTTCCTTTTTAAAAAAATAAAATTACCTTTCCACCCCCCTTCTCTTTTCAGACTAACAATATCTACAAAAGTATACCTGTCAAAGACAATAAAAGGAAAAGACAATATTTTCATGCCATTGCAGATCCTTGTGGTGGTCCTTGAACTGCAACATGAGTTGAAGCTCTTTCTGAGACTGTTAAAGCACAAAGAACATATTCCTGAACCCATTCTGCTGGAAAATTATATGTAGGACACTACTTTAGAGACCTAGAGAGGTCTACATTTAGACTTCCATTTTTCCTTTTAAGACATCACTGATATTAATTAAGATTGACTCTTAGGTGCAGAAGGCATATGATTTCCAATTGGAACAAGCCAGATACTGTCCCCAGCAGCACCATAAAAAACATTCCCACTGCAGCCTTGGTGCAGAAGACAGAGTAAAGCCTCAACTTTTGTTTTGGAGTTGCTATCCCAGGTCCGGTTTTGCAACAGGTAACTGATTTTGCTTTCAGAAGGATAATTCCCACCTTTCTGTAGCTTGAAGTGACTTTGATAAGTTAAAGCTAAATTGCATTTGCTTTCCATTGTGTTGGGGTTTATGCTACTGAATAAGAGTGTTATGCTCCTTGGTCAGCTGGTGGTAGTGTAAAGATGCACACAGCAGGTTAAGGTCTTGCCACAGCAGCCCCAGGTCCATGGTTCATAGACTGTGGAAGACAAAACTTCACAGACATCAAATGGCTTTTGACTTGAACCTTCCGCATTAGCTATACCACAGGTTCAAAGTGATTTCACCAGTACTTGGGTCTGTCGTCAGCATTCCTTTACTTGCAATTATCTTTAATTGTAGCATCATAGAATGCATTGGGCTGGAAAGGACCCTTGCAAGTAATCTAATCCAACTGCAGCGAGTACAGACATCTCCAAGCAGATCAGCAGAAAGGTCAAGATGAATTTGCCTTTCTAGATTTAATCGTACCTCAGATCACAGTGATCAATGAACACTCTTTGACTCTAGATTGGAATATCCAAGTCAAACAGGCTAGCAGAGAAGCAGAAGGCTCCTTGCTCTTCTAGGAACTGTCAAAAGAAGCCCTAGCTGTTGGTTGAGTGAGCAGTTCCAATCTCTGCAAGGCAACAGGTGACTCAAATGAACCACATAAAATATGTATGAAAAGTTAACAAAATTCCATAGCAAAAGCTTCTGAAGTAAGCACCACTTGCCAGGACTGCTATAGCATGCCGCAATCAGCAAACACACAGGCTGGGTCAGAAGCCTATTTCTTGAATGTGAAATCAAACAGCTTGGCTGAGGGAGTCTGTGAACTTCACTACCTCCTTGGGCAGACCCCATCAATCCTCTCTCAAGGGAGAAGGGGTGAGTCAGAGCTCACCAAGTTCACAGGCAGCACTAGGATGACATGAAATTAAATTGGACCCGAGTGGTTCAGCTAGTGCAATGTAACAAACTATCTAGAAGAGTGCAGTCACAACAACTCTTAACCCAAGCAGCATAGTGTAGGCGATTTGAAAACCTCAATTCCTCTTCCACAGTCCAGCACCACCAGTCCTACACCATCTGGGCAGGAGTGGGGTTTGCTATTGTCCAGCCTTTGCCCTGTGGAAATCCAAGCAGGCATGGATCAGAAAAGTTAGGTAAGTGCCTGGTGCTTTGGGAAGTTCTGCCTTTAGAGTCAGAAGCTGTGAAGGTTTGGGAGTTCCCCACCCCCCCACACTTTGTAAAATGACCCAGACTAGCACTCAGTCAGCTGGAAGTTAGATGATGAAGCTCTGTTTACAGCTTTGCACAATGTACAGCAGATATTTACACTATATACACAATATTTACAGAAATATACAAGTAAAAGGTAATACAGCAACACAACTCCCCTCCCAGAAATCGGAGACCCCAGGAGGGGCTCCCAACCACCCTTCCACCTTCTCCCCACCCCTGTACCTTTCCCCAATGTTTGCCTTACGTGCAAGGTAAATTAGGAAGATCGGCCAGGGGGGTTAGAAGAAAAGTGGTTAGTGAGGATTAATCAGCAAAGGAGCCAGAGCCCAGAAGCTGCTAGATCCCACCAGCAGCTCCTGTTCCAGCAAGTGACAGAGAGAGACTGACTTATCTATTGTTTTGGTTAGTGTTCCCAAACAATTCTCCAGCAAGCGTATGAGTGAAGTAGACATCATGATGTTTTCCTTTCACAGCCTATAGTGTAATTTTCTCTATTAAAATATTCTAATTAGCCTCAAACCAGCACAGAAGCAAAAGTTTGGAGAAGCCTTGCCAAATGGTTAAAAATGCGTTTCCTAATTTTATCCAAAGTCACACTTTCCCTTAGTTTGTTAACATCAATTCCTGCAAAACAGTTTCCAGGCCAAGTCACTTTTGAGATCATTTGCAGAAAGCAAACAGCACAGTTAATATCAGAGTTTCATTCCAACCAAACCACTTCAAAATGCCAGAAATATGGTCTATTGGCCACACATCACACGAACAACTGAAAGAATGGACTTTGTTACTGAGAGGATTTAGAAGGCTTTTAAAATTGGATGCAAAGCTGGTTAAAACCATTGCCTCATAGACACTGCCAATTATCCATGCTGTATGCACATGTATGCGAGCTGTGTAGTCACAGGGGCTAGCTCGCTCAAAGTGTAAAAATCTATTCCACTTCTGCAGAAATGGTTACTTTAGAAGCACAATATGTTTTCCTGACAAGAGGGAGTTACAGTAGACACTGTCAGGAGTCTCTCAGTAGACCAAAACTCAGATATTGTAGCTCACACAAAACTTGGCCTCTGACAACACAAGAGTTATTTAGTAGCACTTGGCATATTAAAAGCGCACACAATATTAGCAGGAATGTGACAGTCCCCGCTAAAGAATCTGTGCAGCTTTATTAACACTGCAGATGCACAGCAGCAAGATCTTTATACCAGCTTCACATATGTAAGCATGAATAATTTCCTCAAATTCTCTTTCTCTAAGCTCTGTCATCTCCTTGTAAGGTAGAACTGCCCAATATTGGTGGAAAACCCTTTTGCTAAGGGGAAACGTTGCTTTGCTGATAAGCCTTACATTTAGCAGGGTGAGCAATCCTCATTTGTAACACAGCCTGCACTTGTCCCCATTTATATCAGCTTACCCATTAGACAGAAATTACACAGTATGTTCTAAGCAGCTCCCACTTTCAAGATCATATGGCTTCAAGCAAAGTCCATTAGGGAGCTCTTTGCAAGGTTGAGTGAGTCAGGATTCTTGCCTAAAGACCTGCACTTCATCTGTTTGATATACATCCATGGGTGTGTTCCAGACATACATGATACAGAGGCAGAGCAGTCTGGTCTTTGCTTCCCCAGGTTCACTGGGAAACTCTCCATTTAGCAAGGCTTGAATCTATATCCTTTAGCCTAAGGACAGCCTGAAGCCTGTCTAGAAGATTAGGATTTCTTTTCTATGACCACAGAGCAAATATTCTCAGTTCACAGAATCTTCCCAGTGATGACCAGACTGGCTGTAGACTAAAGCACTTCATAATTGACAAAGCTGTACCAGGAGCACTGAAGAAGTGCTAAGCAGCAAATCCACTCACCTAACTTACAGCTAGCTCCAAATTAAAAACAAATAAAGTGAAGGGACATGAAGAAGGACACTGCTTAGTGGAAGACACAGCTTCCCAACAAACAGGCTTACTTCTAGCAATAACACTTCTTGGGTGAGTACCACAGATTGGGGTTCAGGTTGGATGAAGACGTATTTGGATTGTTTTGTTTTTTTAAACTTAAGGCACCACAGAAAAGACTCAGAGCATTCTGGCATGTGGTAAGAGATGCCCTAATCTGATCTTTGCAACCTACCAATTGACTAAACTGCGTCAGAAATGAGTCATAATATTTTCAAACCGAAGCTCTCAGTGGGTGTTTCGTAGCATGAGCCATCTGACAGCGAGATGCATTTGCCTCATCGCAGGAGAGGCATTGGCCCATCATCGGTCTGGAGGGTGATACCTGAGCTTTAGACCTGATCCACCTGGGAAAGTCAGCCAATGTTCCTACACAGAAGAGCAATAGCCCTTGGAAACCTTTGCTTATTGGAAGACACACCGATACCATCACGTGCAGTCAGTTCATCTCCTTCAGGGCTGAAACAAAGTGGAAGAAGCTCCACCGTGATGTCTGGGTCTGACTCCACTGCTACCAAGCCAGGCTGGCAGTCCCACTGCTGTGCTCCATAGTGCTACCTGTGTCAGAAAGCCTTCCCAGCTCAGACTCCCAAACCATAAGACAAGGCAATGCTTGATCAAGTCCAAACAGTGAAATGTTTCTGTATTTGTGGGAAGCATTACCCACAGGGAAAATAATCTTCAAGCAGGTGAGAGAGCACTGCCTGTGCACTGTGACAGGAACAAGGACAACAGCATGTTCTCCTACACTTGCACAGGCTGAGAAGCACCATGACCCTCACATTCAGGAGCCCCAGTCACAGAAGGACATTGAATACTAGCCTGCAGATGAGAGTCTTCTAAATGAAATGAAAAATCCAGCTTCTTTGTCTTGCCCTGCTAGCCTCCTCTCCTCCTCCCCTCCTCCCTCCATAATGCAGCAGGGTACTCTTTGAAGGCCAGGTGCTCACTGACAGCCAGTGACATGATTTACATTTCCATGGCACATTTGACACCAATGGTTGCCAAAGGAGTCTTCAAACTATTTTCATAGAGAAGGTGTTGTACCTGAGTTATGAAAAACTATTGCAGCTCTAAAGTATCACCCAATAGCCTTATGACAAGCAGCAAAGATGAGGAGCAAAGACAGGTACAAGGGGAATTTTGGTGAGGTGAATGCAGTTTCTCACATTAGTTCTGTCCAGAACATCAAAGCCATCATCCCAGTTCTTACAAGGGATGGCACAGAGGTCTTAGTAGCTATATGTTTTTCTGCCTTGGAAGATAATATGTACGGAACCAAAACCATACAGAGAAACTGGAATTACTACTAAATCAAATATAAATGAGTTCCACTCACTGGGTCAGTCTTCATCACGACCTGTCATAACCTATGCCTTCCCTTCAGCATGCTCTCATCAGGTTCTAACAGCTTATGATGAGATCTCAAACCAGCTCAAGGCAACGCATGTGGACACGAAGGGCTAATCCTCTGCCGATGTACACTGACAAGACACCACTGAAGCTGGTGAAGTGGTGTCAACTTACAACAACTGAGGATATGTCACATAAGGTAATCAGACTTTAAAAGAAATGTGATGGCAAAAGTCCTAAACAGTTTCAAAACACTGCTGCCAGAACAAATCTCAGAGTACAAAACCCATCTTTCAGAAGTTGTCAGAGACCCAGATGGGTTCCTGGTTTATTTTATCTTGCCTGGAACACTGTGCACTGATCTCTTCTCCTTTCCAGTTATTGTTATTCCTGTACCCTAAGCCCCTACTGATAGGGCTTTCTGGTATCACATTGGCCACAAAGCTTGAATTAAAATTAGTCAAATATTTTGCTGAGTTTTCCCTTTCCCTTCCTGCTTCAGTTGCTAAAACTTTAGCTTCAAACATTTATTTTTTGTTACACGTGTGAAATGTGGAGTTGCAAGAGAGACAGGAAAACAACCTGTAAAAGGCAATTAATAACATGTGCCAGCATTCCCAACCTGTGCAGAACACTTGATTCACGAATCAACGAGCCGTTCAGACAGAACAACAGAAAAGCTGCTGAAAAGCATGCAACAAAGCAAAACCCTGGCAAAGGCTAAATAACCTGCACTTCTTAGCACCTTTGATCCCAAGTGCTTTGCAGACATATGTGCACATTATACAGACATCATTCATCTAGCTCTGAAGTATAGAATCATAGAATGGTAAGGTTGGAAGGGACCTCAAGGGTCATCTAGTTCCAATCCCCTGCCATAGGCAGGGACACCTCCCACTAGTACAGGTTACTCAAGGCCTCATCCAATCTGGCCTTGAACACATCCAGGGAGGGAGCATCCACAACCTCCCTGGGCAACCTGTTCCAGTGCCTCACCACCCTTACTGTAAAGAACTTCCTCCTAACATCTAGTCTAAATCTCCCCTCTGCCAGTTTAAGCCCATTGCCCCTTGTCCTGTCATTGCAGGACCTTGTAAATAATCCTTCCCCAGCCTTCCTGTAGGCCCCCTTCAGATACTGGAAGGCTACTATCAGGTCCCCTCGAAGCCTTCTCTTCTCCAGGCTGAAGAGCCCCAACTCCCTCAGCCTGTCCTCATAGGAGAGCTGCTCCAGCCCTCTGATCATCTTTGTGGCCCTCCTCTGGACCCGCTCCAACACTTCCATGTCCTTCCTGTGCTGAGGGTTCCAGAACTGCACACAGTACTCCAGGTGGGGTCTGACGAGAGCAGAGTAAAGGGGCAGAATCACCTCCCTTGCCCTGCTGGTTGGTTAGCATCAGAACAGAGCCAGTATCGGGATATGATAAATTTGTATGCCAGAGAAGAAAAGGAAGAGTAACAGGTATTTGTTCTTTAACTCAGCTAGAACCAAGTCAGCAGAACACCACCTTCTCCAGCTGAATTTAAGTGGTGCATCAAAGACTCCTGTGGAATAAGCTATTGGTATCAGTCATCACTAAGACTTTAGGTTTACCTCTAAATGAAAAGTCTCTGGCAGCAAAATGCCCTTACCGCAGTGTTAGAGAGGGTCCAGATGTCACCCAATGAGTTAACAACACTCACTCATATATCATCTGCATCCTCAAAGGTCTCTCAGCTGAATATCTACCAGTTAAGCCCAGTGTAGGTTAATATTTCTCAAGAGCCAGTAAGATCATAGTCCCAGCATAAAACTGCTTCTAACATGCCTGTTAGGCCAGGAGCACTCAGTATGGTTTCTGAAACAGGTCAGTTAGGCTCACTCTAAAGATTTAAGGATGTTGTTAGATTATGTAGGAGAAAAATT
>VWZE01024823.1:0-17231 GCA_013396675.1 Eubucco bourcierii
TGTGCAATTCTTCCTGCTTGTTCCCCATACTCCTTGCTTTAGTGTAGAGGCATTTCAGTTGTGTCTCTGTTGGTGCTGACTTGCTGGCTAATTTTCCCTTAGCCTCCCATGCCTTACCACCTAGAATCCTGATGACATTGTCCCCCTCCCCCTTCATACCCTGTTTAAAGCCCTATCCTAGTCCTGCAATCCCTCCTGCAAGGACCCTCTTCCCTCTTTGAGAGAGGTGTCTCCTGTTTGGGTTCAACAACCCTGGTGGTGTAAAGGCCTCAGCATTGTTGAAGAACCCAAATTTGTGGTGGTGACACCATCCACAGAGTCATGTATTAAAAGATACACTTCAGTTGGGGGGTCCTTCTGTTGGGTAGGGGTCTACTCCCTGCTTCATTTCTCACAGGCACTACCATGGGTCCCAGCTTGTCAATGGCTCTTGCCTTTTAGTTATTGCATGGCCCACTGTCCCTTACCTTCTGTGAGACAGCAGTGGAACCATCACACTGTCCAACAAGTGTACTAGGCTTGTCTCCATTGAGCCAGGTCCTTCCCTTTCCACACTTCCAGTCTAGTTTAAAGCCCTGTCAATGAGCCTAGCCAGATGTGGCTCTTCAGTCTTGAGAAAAGGAGGCTTATGGCAGACCTGAGTGCCCTCTGCAACTACCTGAAAGGAGATTGTAGCTAACTGGGCGCTGGTCCCTTCCCCTTGTGACAAAAGATAGGACAAGAGGAAATGATCTGAAGTTACACCAGATGAGGTTTAGGTTGGATATTTGAATAAACTTCTTTACTGACAGAGTTCCCAAACACTGGAATAGGCTCCCCAGGGAGGTGGCTGAATCACCACCCCTGTAGGTGTTCTCAAGACGCATAGGTGTGGTGTTAACGGACATAATTTAGCACCAGAGTGGGTAGTTAGATAATGGTTAGACTCCATGACCTCAAAGGTCTTTTCCAACTGAAATCATGCTATGATTCTAAGTTGTGCACAGAGCCACACCTCAGCAACACCAGATAAGAAGGGCAGAGTACACCCACATATATACACATCTAATTTTTTTCTTTCAGGGCAGACCAGGGTAAAATTTAACTGAGACTTAAAAACTTTCTTTCTTAGTTACATTGAAGATTATTTGATTTGTTAAGAAGGTTTTGAAAGAAAGTAAATAGAGCCTTACAGCCAATTAGTTTTCAGTGCTGCAATCATATATGTAAGTAATTTAATGCAGTTTTGCTTACATAAATAAAGTTAAATACAGACACTACAGGACAGAGACCATAGTTGAAACTTTCAAAAAGAACAAGTTGGTATATCACTGGTCTAAATTTAGAGAAAACACACTCCCTGGAAAAGGAAGTGAAAAGTAGCTGACAAAGATAAAAGTGTGTAGATATCAGAGTACTTAAATGGCAAATCATCTGAAGCACAACTTTCTTTTAGAGTTTTCAGATTAGGATCAATGTGTGCAATATTTATTGAAGATGTTTCCTTCTTCCAAAACTTTCCTCTGTAAGATGTTACAACAATTGGGTTGGGGGTTTTTTTTTGTTGTTGTTGTTGTTCATAGTGTGATAATTTTGCAAAAAATGCCTCTGGTTTAGGATCCAGTAATCCTCAGATATTTCTGTTGAGACATTGATGTCTGTAATCATAAAATGTCAGTTCTACAAAAATTTCCTTAAATCCTCATTTTGTTTACCAAATTTATAGGACATCTGTAGTGGGTTTAGTGACTTAACAGGATGTAGCAACATTAATCTTTGAGAATCTGGAGCACAACATTTCTTCACTCTTTATTCTGGGGCAGTAATATGTCTGCACACTTCAACAGCTGCAAACCTGCTGTGAAGGAGGTGAAGCAAGGGCTTCTCTGCACGTCAGCTGCCTGCACTTTCCTCTGTGTGTGTGTGAGCACCCATCTGCCAGTTTGCAGTGGCACTGCTGCAGGCCTTGAGTCATATCCCAAATGTGAAATTCCAAAATGCACTCAACTTTTGAAAATGTGTGCTGATTTGCCATACAGCTTCATGTTTTAGCAGACTTTAATCAGCTTGCCTCTTCCTGTTGTGATGAAGTAACACTCCTTGTTTTGACAGTCTTTGGCTTTGTGGAATGGAAAATCAAAATAAACAGTGAAGACCACATTGAACATGCTAATACACAGCCTCAAATGTTTCCTTAATTCCTAGGCCTCAACTAAACAGGTTATCCAAACATTTCCTCCTGTTGACTCCTTCTGTTCCCCACATCATCCTGGGTTACTAGATTTTAGATAGAAACGTCTAATACACATAAACCAAATTAAAAGCAGAGTTTCATTAGCACAAACTCCCCTATCATAATTGTAATCTACAGTAAATGAATGCAATTAGCCACAGTAGAATCTTCTTTGAGCCCTCCCTTCCTATACACACAGACAACAGCCATAAGCTGATGCTAGGTTCTCTTATAAAGCTAGGACACTACGTTCACTACGATAGCAGCAGGACTGCATTTTACAAGATCATGTCACTGCTTCCTCTTCAGCTGCTAGTGCTCTCATGTCTTGGAGCTACAGGAACACAGGGATATTCTCTGCAGAAGAAAAGCAGAAGGCCATTTCAGCACCCTTTCTCTCTGGACAGAAATTTGCTTGAAAGTAAGAGTTTTCATGAGCTTGTATGGGAAAACCCAGCAGGTGTTGAAGAAACCCTGGGAGATTCTAGTATTTTTATAGCAGTTCCACAGACAGCATCTGGAAGTGAGAAGCAAGAGGAGAAAAAAATGTCCAGATTCATTCTTCCCAATACAGAACTCCATGCAGTCCGAGACTTGAGGACACAGGCAACACCCAGAGAAATTTCTCCTGTGGAAAACTTTCCATCCCACTATTCGAGCAAGAGTGAGGCCAAATCTCTCCATAAAAAAGATGCCAAGAAATTCTGGGACCACTTCATGTTAAAGAAAAACTCAGCATCTGAAGAGGTTGTCCTGCCAATCAAGACCAATGAAATGCGTCAAGAAAACTGCAGAACCCTGCCTTTTTCTCAGGTAAGAACAGGTATCCAAGATCAACAAGTATGTTCTTTCTCCTGCCTTTTATAATCAGCAACAAATGATACATGGTTTATTTAACTTGTTAAGGCCCAGGGCCACTTTGGAGCACTGACACAGGGTAAGTACCTGAAGAATGCTGCTGAAAAGGCTGAAAATGTTTTAGACTGGTGAGCCAAACACTAAACGTCAGCACTGGAAAGCCACACATTCAGTTTTCAGGGAGTTATATATGCATATACATATGCATATAATGGAAGCTCCAGGACACATATTTACAGGAGAAATTGGTTGTTTTCTTACAGCTAAGCAAGGATTCCGTTCTGCTGTATTAATTAGAAGATTGATGCATACATCTAATTCTGTGCTAAGAATGCTGGGAAACTGGTAAATTGTCACACACGTATGAAACCTTTCTGTCATGTTGCAACATCAAGATAAGCAAACAGTATAAATAAAAGTGCTGTGTTCCCTATGAGACAACACTCATTCTCATCAGTTTCCATAATCACAGACCCTCAAGGACTGTATTTTTTTGCATCTCTCACTAAATGTATTTCATTAGCAGGTATATGTAAATTTAGATATGGCCTAGAAATTTGTACTTTAATTTTAATGCCATGTAGTATGCCAAGCTTTCTCCAGGATGGCTGTAGTTATGCCAATATAAAAGTGCTAACTTTAGTCTAGCTTTTTATGGCTTGGGAGTTGGCATAGGCTCTCCCGATAGAAGGAAGGGCTGTTCTTGCAAACCAAAAGATTATAGAACTTCCACTGTGTTTTTATGACTTTCATAATTAAAAACCTGCTAAAGACATGATGCCTTTTCCACATGGAGACAATCTTGAAGATTACAGCTGGGTCTAGCTTTTGATTTATATGTAAGAACATCAGGACAAAATGATGTTTTAAATCCTGTTAAGTTGGTAGGACTGCTTAACCATGTCAGGAATAAGAACTCAAACAGCAATTAAAGGTAAATATGACAAACTCAGCTGTTGGATTTTCCCCCAACAGCTCACAGAGACATTGACTGAAGCAGATTTTGCCTTTGTGGTTCAATCTAAGAATTGTCCATAGGAACACTAAAGTTTGCTTTTAAAAGCTCTTGCAATTTACCACTTACTTGACATAAAAATTAAACTTGTTTAAAGTAAATGGGTCATTCATGTATCAGAAACTTCAAAATGCTTTCTATTTCAGGGTGTTACTCATGAGAGCTGTGAGAAGGTGATGGTACAGAATAATCTGTGTTTTGGAAAATGCAGTTCCTTTCATGTTCCTGGTCCAGAAGACCGCCTTTATACCTTTTGTTCTCATTGCTTGCCCAGCAAGTTCACCATGAAACGCCTGGACCTCAAGTGCAACAGTTCTGTTCCAGTGGTTAAAGAAGTCATGATTGTAGAAGAGTGTAAATGTGAGACTCAGATTAAAGATCCTGAGAGTGGATCTCTGCTGTCAGATTTGCATGTAAATGCACATCAGCACAACTCACCTGTCCAAACTACCTCTTAACTTCTTGATCACAACAATTTTCCACTGAAAACATTTAAAAAATAAAAAGAAAAAAAAAAGAAAAAAAAAAAAAAGCTTGCATCACACTGGTACACAAAAATATTAAAGATTTACAGTTCTACTTGAATTGCTTTTCTGCTTCAACAGTAATTTTACCTTGAATGTATCAGAAATTTACTTGTGGTTGTTAAAGAAATGGACATGAGATTACTGGGCTTACAGTTAGAGTTCTTACTTTTAAAAGGAAATCTTAAAAAAAAAGAAATCATCCTTACCATTGTTTCTAGGTTGGTGTGACTAGTTAAGGTAATTATTATTGCTCCCAGCTGGAGTGCAGTTCTCAGTGAAAACGAACATATTTCACAATTTACAGATGTAAAAAATGTCTTCAGTATGGCTTTCAAGTGCAAGGTTCATGTTTAATATTTACTGAAATGTGGATCTGAATGGTATTCTGATACTGGAGCTGAACTGCTGCAATACCTGTTTGCTTCTGCAGAACATTTGCAACAAGTGAACTGATAGCTATCTTTCATTATATATAAATATGTTTTATAATAATAAAGATTGTATATTAAAATGGAACAAAGCCTTCTCTGTGTATGGCTATTTGCATCTTATGGCGTAATATATGATGTCATTCTAAGTAATAAACTGTCATGGTCTTATCATCCCTGTATTGAGGGCAGTAAAGGAAATACTTAGTATTATTATGATGAGTATTATTATTAGTTTTATAACGCTGATCGATATTCTCTAGCATTCATACCTGCAAATTTTCCTACACCTATTAGGCTTCATGGAGCACAAATGGGATCAAGTAATTAGCAAAGAAAGGAAAGTTTATCTAACTGGCAAAGCAGCACTAGCTAGCAATCATTTCAAAGAACAAAGTCTGTCTATGGCTCATACTTTTTCCCTTCTCATTGGGCATGTCCAATTGCACAGCCAATCCTAACGACTGCTGCTTTGCTAAAGCACACTGTATGCAAGAAGAGAGGCTAGGAAACAAATTCATACCTTACTATACAGTTCAAGCCTCAGCACTTTATCAAAACTTTGTGAGTTACTGTGTTTGATTTATTAGTGCTTATTTCTAATCAAGACTAAGGAGGAAAGCACAAAGCAGCAAAGTCATAATTTTTTTCTCACATTATTCCAAACTTTCTTTTTTAATCTGAAAAAGACAAATTTTCTGAGGTTTTTAACCATGGATATCTTAAAGCTGTATGAATATATAAGAATACTTGTCTACATTTTCTTTCTTTTTTTTTTTTCCCCTGAAATTCAAGTACGTGTCAGGTTTGACACATGCAGAAAACCTTTTGAAGGTAGGATCTACATATGCTCCCAATAATGTCACAAGCAATTTAAAAAGAAAAATCTTCCAGATTTGTAATTTTAATATGATTGACTGCTAAATAGTGACTTTTACAGGAACAAATGGAACAAATGAAATTATATTGTGGACTGTAAATTATTCAGACTGACTTTTAAAGCTCCTTCTGTGTGCTCAAGTGTTAGTGCAGTCAAGGAAAGCTATTCATGTAAAGATTCTGTAGGGTTAGATACTTAGTGTGAATTTGCACAGCTTAAAAATAGGTGAAAAGAGTAGGTGAGTGACAGCTGTAGTAATTGCTAATTAGATTAGTGTTTTAGGTTTCTTAGATTAATGTTTAATTAACCCAGCAATGTAATTACCACAATATTCTGCAAAATCAAGGATGTGTTAATTGGATTGGATTTCTCAGCCTTTAAAAATTCTGTTTTAGGAATAAGTTGTGTTCTGGAGCTAGTAGGGGTTTGCTTTCCCTGCACAACTGTGATGGTCTCTACCAGTACAATAACATGAGTCAGAAAGATGAAGGGGGCTGTCCATATCAACATATGGATGCTTCTAGTAGGAATGCAGCACTAAGCCTGCATGACTTCCATTTAGTTGTGTCCATTCAGAAGCTGCATCTTTCTGCAATTAAAGCTTTCCCAATGTAACCATGCTTACAATGGAAACACTGTTACTGTGATCTGCTCTGTTTTAGAGATCATTATTTCTCCTTGTGCAAACCTATCTTAAACAAGACAAGGCCACAGTTGCAGGACACTGAAAATTCACTTCAATCCCAAGTGGAGTTTGTACACCATTGCCATTTTGTTTGAACTATTGTCTCTTTTATGAACAGGTATGCTTAATCTTAAAAACAAATGAAGGGAGGGGTTGTTTATTCTAATTGCTTAAGCAAAATAAATCTTTGGTGCAGACTATTCTCTTGAATAAATTTTTTATGCAGCTGGTTTTAATGTCTGCAATTATATCAGGCACTACAGTTACCTCAAACTCTTATCAAATTCTGTGCAGCCCTATGTCTCTGGGAAAAGTCTCTGAAGCTGTAATCAGTACTTCATGCTGTGCTTGGTACTTGGTTCACCATTCATGAAATATTCACAGCTAACCTTAAGGATGTCAGCTAATAAGCTTTATCAAGTTTTAATGACAGGTGATGGTATCTTATTTCCGGTGCTTTCTCCTTAATATACTAGCTCCTTGCTGCAATAGCAAAAAGACAAGATTGCCTACTCAGAGAAAAGCTCCCTGCTAGCATGAACCACTGCCTAATCACACCTGGGATGTATTTAGGATTACTTGCTATGTAGGATGGTTCATCTGAAGAGGTGCAGGGTTGAGGCTTCCTCATGTTCTCCATCAGGCAGCTTGCCAGTGGAAACAGGAAACATTATAGTGAATGATAAATATTTCTCATTCGCTATTTTGCTAAACCTAAATCCTTAGATATCTGGTATGTAGGCACCAAGTTCTGCTCCCCCTACATATCTCCCTGACAGCTGGACACAATCTCTTGTGTCAGATGAGAAAGAAAGGGAATGAGAAGGCTATGTAGTCAACTGAAATAGAGCTGGTGTGTATCTTCTTTTTTGGGAAAAAAAAAAAAAAAAAAGGCAGTATCTCAGCTAACCCTCTGCTGAAGCTGATTCAAACCCACCTTGAACTGCAAGGGACATGGAAGCATTCAGTCAGGCTGTTGCCCTGCCTAGACTTCAGACAGTAACTTCTGAGGGGAGAGAGGTGTTAGTAAAGCTAATGCTATAGACCGTCTGTAACTGAACATTAAGTGAGTAGAGGTCTTCATGCCATTGAAGTCACTTGGATGAAAATTAACTCCCTAAATTAGACTACTCCCTGGTCTCGCTTAGTCCCCATATTTTGAGCTACTACCGAGGCAGACATTGGAAAAACTATTTTGCCTTTGGGTTTTCTGGCAATTAGGTCAGAGAGCAAATGGAACCTGAGACTTACCTGCCTTTACTTCTACATCTATCCTCTCGTTCTCAGCAGGTGACACCACAACTGACAAAACTGGGCCAGGACAGATTTTGTTTCAGCACAGCATGTCATCAGCAGAAACTTCCATCTTCATGACATGAATCAATCTCCACAACACAAAAATTTTTGCTCTCATTCTAGAGCTATTAAGCATCTCCTATGTACATCATCAAGGTTTGCAAACAAGTGAGCAATTAAACTGTGCTGCAGAAAAGAAATGGCAGCAGCAAACTTGAGCCTGTGTCCAGTTCTGGGCCCCTCAATTCAAGAGAGATAATGAGGTACTGGAATGTGTCCAGAGAAGGGCAATGAAGCTAGTGAGGGGTCTGGAGCACAAACCCTATGAGGAGACGCTGCTGGAGCTGGGGGTGTTTAGCCTGGAGGAGGCTCAGGAGTGACGTTACTGCTGTCTACAACTACCTGAAGGGAGGTTGTAACCAGGTGGGGGTTGGTCTCTTCTCTCAGGCAACCAGCAACAGAATGAGGGGACAGCCTCAAGTTGTGCCAGGGGAGGTATAGGCTGGATATTAGGAGGAAGTTCTTCACAGTGATTTGCCATTGGAATGGGCTGCCCAGGCAGGTCGTGGAGTCGCTGCCCCTGGAGGTGTTCAAGAAAAGACTGGATGAGGCACCTAGTGCCATGGTCTAGTTGATTGGATAGGGCTGGGTGAAAGGTCGGACTGGATGATCTTGGAGGTCTCTTCCAACCTATGATTCTATGAAACTGCACAATTCAGAAGGACCCAGGAAGGTAAGTACTGACAAGAAGGCTGATTTCTCAGCACAGGAGATATCTGTGTACAGGAAATGTCTCTTCTGCATATCAATCAAGGGAGATGACTGGGCTCAAAATGAACGTCAGAAAACAGTCTCATGAAGTAAGGGGTCTTGCAAACAGTAAGGATTACAGTAGTCACGGTGCATACCTCCTTCTTGCATTTCCTTGCCACAACAGATCATCAGCTGTTGCTGCACATGGCTTGATTTTAGCATGCTGATTTAAGATTTACAGAGTGCAAATAAAATTTCTATGATGACAGCTCGTGGCTCCTGTGGTAATTTATAAACAGCAACAACAACACAGACATCAGAAACTCCAAAAGGAATTCTATGCAATGTTCAGCAATATTTAGTTTTGAAGAATGCATTTTTCTAATTTTGCAGAATTTTAATAATCTTTGATATATTGCACCTTACCTAAAGTCCGTATTATGCAAATTTAGGGTATCTCCCCTAGGTATCGTTTTTCCTTCAGAATAGAGTTCACCACAAGGACTCATTATGTATCTATGTGGATCTGATATGCCAGCAAAAGCATCAGGCAAATTCTGTAGTCTGAGCTTTGGCAGGTTCCGTTGGGAAGTCCAGCACACGATTGCCTGCTTTTCTTCTTGCTCTGTGCTTCCCCAAAATAAATTTTAACAAATGAGAACTGTTGTGCTGATGACTGAGACAAAATAGATACTGCCCATGCTTCATCACCTGTGTTTATTCTCCACATACATCAGTAGAAAAGTGTAAAATGCAGTCTAATGATACTACAGAGCTAACAACTACCTATTATGTATACCAGTGAAGAAATAAAAAATCCATGGTGTTTGACTAAAATATTACATTATTGACTAGTTATTTTCATTCTACAAGAAACCTTAATTGGTCATATGATTCCTTTTTTCTTGGCTTTAAATTTTATTTCCCAAGTCCTTGATTTCTCCACTCCTTGGTTGATTTTCCTGGTTGGATTTCCATCTACAGTTATTCTTCAAACCAGTGAATCACAGCTGATTTTGTCTTTTATATAAAGACAGCAAATAACACACAAAATTTGTTATAGAATAGTGGCATTGACTGTTTTGGGGTTTTTTGGACAACCTTCCCAATTTTTTTTAATAGTTCAATTAATATGTCTGCTATTTTCAGTGTTACCTGTTCCTAGGAAAATCTGTACATTGTTCTTGAGGAAGCACTACCTTCTGGTTTCCCTGGAATGCACTTCATTCTCGTTTCAGACAACCTCGAGTTCCCACTAAGAATATATATTTTCTGGTCAAAGCAACTTTTGCATGAAATGTTAACAGTTGCTCTACATAACAGAAAACTGGATACTATAAACTAAATCAGGACGTGGGCCAAAAGTCTTGACAAAATCTTGAAATCCACCTAAACACTAAATTTGCTTTATGAGTACTCTCTTTTCAGAATAATCATATTATTCTAGGTCTTAGGAAGACTTTATAGACTTTTTTCCCCCAGTAATAATATTATTCTATGTTAGTGGTGATCACCACACTCTTCAAGCATGTCACCCATTACTGTGCAGCAAAAGTGCTCTGGGGCAGGAGCTCATCGGTTTACAGCGGGAACTATGCCACTCAGACAGATGGGGATACCTTTGAGTAGCCAGAAGATTATGCATGTGCATCAGCAATGGGTGCTCAAGGCAGGCTTCCCAGCTGGGAACACTAAAAATGCTGTCTATTACAGGCTGTCTGTGGCTCTTATCCCCTGCTAATCCCTTGTGGGTCACAATTTATCTTTTAAAAATAAAATTGGCTTTTGTGCCCATGTAAAGACTGTCTGTGAGCAAGTGGCATAGCACAGCAGAGATCAGAGGTGTCATGAAAACTCTGCAACTGACCAAGGCACGAGGTAAGAACACATAGCATAGAAGCATAAGAGTAATTCTTTATGCATATGAGGGAGGTGTACCTTTCAAATTCGAGCACAATGGATGTTGTTTTTACATATGGTTCTTAGACCTTTGAAGCCTCCAGATGCACCATGATTTGACCATCCACTACTTGACACACATACACTACTATTTTGAAAAACAACTATATTTTTGTGATCCACTCACCTATTTGCATCCTTCTTCATACAGGAATACCTGAAACATCTACAAGTCTTGCTATAGTTATGTGATAAATGACTGAGTTCTGAACAAGATCGTAACAGAACTTAGTTTATTTAAGTGAATAAAAGCAAGCAAACAGTGCACTGGGTGCGTGGGGGAGTCTCTGCTCCACCACCGACACACACTAACATGATTCTACTTTTGATTTATATTTTCTCTACTCATACATATTCATACCTATTCTAAGAAAAGGTGGGTTTANGCAGCTGGCTGGCACCAACTGCTGTATCAAGATATATGGGCTGCATACATCAGCTTAACTCCCAACTTCTGTTATCTCAAGGTCTTGTGCTTAACTGGAGGTTATACAAAAGGCATGCAAAAGACAGGTCACATTCCATCCTTGAGGCCCAAAATCATCCTATGCTGGCACGAATCAAATGTACACATTTCACAGTTACATGGCAAATAAGGAAGGTTTCACAGAAGCACTGAAACTGACTAGAATGGTAACATTATTTTGGTAGTCCAGGGGCATACTTTCTTCTTTGAAAGTGGATTACTTTAAGATTCTGAGAAACAAAATGTCCTTATCTTCAGCGTAGGGACTATTATTCTCCTTGAAACAGGCTGGGGATGTTCAGTTACATTGACTTAACCATGATGACTCAGATAAAAAGGCAAAACAGCTATCTCTTGAGACAGCTAATACAATTTCATACTATAAGGACGATATATATATAGATATATACACTATGTAAACACTGCTACCACAGTTAAGGGGTGAAATTCTCCTAAGACTCTGGTGGTCAAAGCAGAAGCCGTGCCCGCAGCACGTACGTTCTGTCAGCAATTGCAAAGAGACACTAGAGAACAGGACTCATTCTGACCATCACCTGCGCTCATAAACAGGAGTGCGCAGCGCAGCTTCAATACTGCGAAGGAACAGCTACACGCCCAGAGGCGGGTGGGGCGCAGATGTTTCCAACAAGCTACAGCCGCACACAGAAGCATGGTGTCCCCAGGGTTGCTCGCCCCAGCTGCGCAGGGAAAGCAAGGCGCTAACACCTCCACACACCCCCCGTGCCGGTGATTTTAACAGTTAAGGCATCTCAGCAGGCAGGCGGAACCGAGGCAAGCATAGCTCCGCGGACAAGACGCGCGGCCGCAACCGCTCCGCACCCACGCTCTAGCCGCCGCGCCCCGCGCTCTCGTTGCGCTCTCGCGTGCATGCGCAGTACGCTTCCGCGAGGCGGAAGCGGAAACCTAAGGTGCCGCTGCGGCGATAGGAGTTGGGCTCGTGAGGGCGCGCGTGCTGCGAGGTGGTCCCAGAGGTTGCTATGGAGAGCGAAGGAGCGAGGGGCGCGTGACCGCGGCTCCGCCCTTCTCCTCTTGGTGTCATCCAACGGTTTGTTCCGCCTTGTGGTCCGGGGAGGGGGGGAAGTGACATGGCTGCTGCCTAGGGGTTGCGGGAGTGGCCGGACCCCTGGCCTCCGTAACTCCGCGGCCGCTGATGTGAGGACTGTCCCAGTGGGAAGAATTGCCCGAGGGGCCAGGACCGCCCCAGGGGCCAGACCTCTTTGGGAATCTGGCGCCCCGGTGTTGCTTTCGATTCGGGCCTCTGTCACTCATGCTATGTCAAGGGGACTGAGAACGCCGGGTGCTGCTCGAAGTGCGTTTTCCACGGTGCTGAGACATAGAGTTCTTACTTGCCTGACGGAGGTTAGGGTTTCTAATGAGTGCTTTGGGGCCTTTCGTATTGCCAGTTTTTGGGCTTCAGTGTTGTGAGTGTTAGTTATTACCAGTCTTTGATGTCTATTTGCCTGTGTTAGCTTTAGAGATGCGATTTTCTGTGTAGAGAGTTGGGGCAGGAAGAGACTCTGCTGACTTCATGAGTATCTCTTTACTGAATAAAAAATGTGGTTGTCATGTGCATGAAGCCCCACAATGCTGCTCCTTTTGCTAAATGATAATGGTGTTTGCTGCTTGCGAGGTGACGAGGAAAGAGGACCCGGGGTCCTACAGACCTGTCAGTCTGACCTTGGCATCCGGGAAGGTCGTGGAGCAGATCATCTTGAGTGCCGTTATGCAGGGCAACCAGGTGATCAGGGCTGGTCATTATGGGTTCATGAAGGGCATGTCTTGCTTAACAAACCTGAACTCCTACAAAAAGGTGACCTGCTTAGTGGATGAGGAAAAGGCTGTGGATATTGTTTATCGGGACTTCAGTAAAGCATTTGACATTGTGTATCATAACATCCTCTTGGAGGAACTGGCTGCTCATTGCTTGAAATGGGTGGAAACATGACTAGGTTATAAAGTGCCTGGATGGCTGTGCCCAAAAGAATCATGGTGAATGGAATTAAATCCAGTTGGTGACCTGTCACTGGTGGTGTTCCCCAGGGCCAGTTCTCTTTAGTATCAATGATCTGGATGTGTAGGTTGAGTCCACCCTCACTAGGTTCGCAGACAACACTATATTGGGTTGTTGATCAGCTTGAAGGTAGGTAGGCTCTGCAGAGGGACCTGCTTGGACTAGATCTGTGAGCTGATAGCAGTTACATGAGGTTTAACAAGGCCAAGTGCGGGATACTGCACTTGGGTCATAACAGCTTCCTGCAGTGCTACAGGATTAGCTGGTGGCTGGACAACTGCTTGGCAAAAAGGACCCGGTCCTGCTGATTAACAGCTTACTGAACATGAGGTAGCAATGTGGTCAGGTGACCAAGGAGTAGTGTAGCAAACAGGACCAGGGAAGTGATCATGCCCTTGTACTCAGCCCTGGTGGGCTTGCACTGTGACTGATGTGTTCAGTTTTGGGTCCCTTGCAACAAGAAGGACATGAACAACAGGAAGAATATCCAGAAAAGGGTAGCAAAAGTTATGAAGGGCCTGAAGAAACAAGTCTTAAAAGGAGGGGCTAACGGAACTGAAATTGTTTAGTATGGAGAAAAGGAGGATGAGAGAAGACCCCATTACTCTAGAACTACCCAAAAGGAAGTTGTAGTGAGATGGTTGTTTGGTCAGCAGTAGGTGAAGGCAGACTTCATGGATTTTGTTTAGTGAAAGTGTAGTGTGTACATGTAAGTATCGTCTCAGTCCAAGCCCATGTGGCATATTTCATGAATGCCATATATGTTTACAGGTACACCTTGCTAGATCTTATCAATGAAAAATAGTTGCATGGGAATATCTCATCTACCCTAACCAACCTGTCAGCAGTTACCTCACAACTGCATAGTGCCAGGGTCTATATGAACAACCATCTATGGTACAAACATACATAATGCCAGGTACACGTGGGGTTTCGTAATGGCAAAAAAATGCTGCTGCTTATATTAACTGGGTATTCAGGTAATAGTTTTGTAAACAGAAGAGTTCCAAAAGGCACAATAATGATTCTGTTCTGACACTTGACAACATCACATAAGTGACTTCTTTAAAATGCAGTTGAAAGTAATATAATTGCTTGGTTCAAGTCCACTGTGTTTTTCCTTTTTTAAAAATTTATTTTCTCTTTTAGCTGATGAATTGTATCTTTAATTCTTAACATTTCAGGGAAGTCAGATCTAAATCCGCGGATCTGAAACCACAACTGGATCTGCAGATTGTTGCTGGCTGTTGATTGCTATGACCTGCTACAAATATTACAGCAAGTGTGTGTCTTGTATAGTTTACTCTTTGTTTCTTATTAATGTGTGAATTGCTTAGCATACAGCCTGGAGAAGAGGAGGATGGAGTGTTTTTCTAGCTCCAGAAATGCATTTTATAGAGCATACTGTTGTGCAGTTTTCATGGGAGTCTTAAAACTGTGTATCACAGTGAAGGATACTGTGAATTACTGGTCTGTATCATTCTGGACTTGTTTCGAGAATTTGGGAAAACAGTTCTGTGAGTCACATTTCACAAGTGCTACTTTTCTTACTGAGGTAGAAATCCATGGTTAACATGAGGCCGATGTCCAGGATTTTGGTTTCAATTTCTGTACCAGTGCAACAGCCATAAAAGTGCAAGGAGCAGGATGTCACGAGAGCAAATTGTTGCACTTATTAGAATGACAAATTAAGTACTGCTTGTGTTGAGTAAATTGATAAAACAGACTTTTGTAAGTAGATTTGGAACAGTCGAAAGACTGTATACTTCTTTTTAAAATTGCATTCAGATGAGCCTATTAAAACAGTTTTTATTTCATGCTAACATTTTGGGTGAGTGCAAAGCTTTCTCATTTCTCAGAAGTGACTTTCTACCCACCTGATTATTATATAGTCTCATTGTACAGTTGAAGTCGTATTGGAGATGAGTGTGGTGAACAAATACTGACTTTATTATACAATTAGTTGAATTGGATGGAAAGAAAAGGGTTAGTAAAAAATGCTGTTCAGGCATCCTATAGTAAACTTATTTTTGGAAAGGTGAGAACAATTCTTGATCATGTAGGAAAGACTCAGTCATGTCTGTAAATCTGAAGCTTTTCAGAGACACAGCTACTGTGTGCTTTCAAATGCTTTGTGTTTTTATTTACACATTTTTTCTATGAGTTAAGGTAAGAGGAAAGATGACTATAAAACCGTCAGGTATTTAATACTAAAGTACTCTATGGAAAATTGTTAGGCGTTGCATGTATGAATACTGAGTGTGTACATAGATAAATCATGTAATTGTTTCTTTTCAACTGATTTGTTCACAGACCTGCTTATAGACTTTTTTTCCTGTGTGTGTTATAGTTACTCTAATCAGAAATGGTGCATCCTGAAGAATAGAATTATTTTAGATCAGTCTTCCTTTCTTTTTGATATTATATTTGAAATAGTAAATTGAGATTTTTTTTAAAGTATGTTTAAGAAGACTGTACATTCAGTTAATCTGTGAATTAAATCGGAATCTAGTATTTTCTATCTAGTAATAAGAATATGCACGTTAGGTTTTCTTTATCCCTTCCCCTCCACATTACACTTATATTGCACATAAACATAGAGGGAGATTTGGAAAACTCATTTTGTGGGAGGAAGTCAATATATTAACATGATGCAATATTGCTGACAAAAGTGTAATTTAAAAAAAATTATCGTTATAGTAGGCATACAGGGAGCAAGTGTATCACAGTTTTAAATAGCTGAAACACACTGATATCACTGCAGTTTATATAGACCTTTCTCTGAACACTCACATCCTTTTAACACTCCATTCCAATAACAGGGTCTTTTCATTCTATACTGAAATTGAGAAATGGCGTAGAATTGAAGTTTTGAGGAACACTAGAATCGGCATGCCAGTTCAGACATGAGAGGCAAATTATCTGGATATCTCTGTGAATAGCTTGAAAGGAAGGTTTCTTAGCGAGGTGAGGTAACAAAGAACGGAATAGAACACTTATAGATTGCCTTTTAAACCAGTGATGGTGATTGCTTATCGTGCTTCTCTCTGTCTTTCAGAGAAGATACGGAAGATGATGATGATGAAGTATCTCCCTTTCTTAATCATGGTTTCTGCATAGTTTGAACTTAATTGTGGAACTTACCATCAAAGGTATGGGTTTGGAATTGTGCGTGTTGGTTTTGGTTTGGTTTTAGTTACAAAAGTGAATATTCTCATGTAAGCAGAAGTTAGCCACTGAGTCACAAAAACATGGGGTATTTCCATTACAGACATTCTTACTGTTTTCTCCAGAACCTCACTGCTTATTGCTCACACATTTTACTTAGTAGAACGCTTGGACAGTAGTATTTCAGTATTTCACATCTCTCTGTTTTGTTTGTGAGGTGTTATTTCTCCTGAGGAAGTGCTGTGAAGTACAGAATCTCTGCTTGCAAGGTGGAAAATGGATTCCTCAGCAGCCAGCTGTGTTTCTAGGTGTCTCCTATGTTTTTTATGCCTCTGTATTTCTGCCAGTCCCATCATCCTAAGTCAACGATGACTACTCCAAATCACCCTCTTGTACTTAACGTGTTTACAAACAGTTTTCAGGAGTATTTGTTCTACTTACCCAGGGAGCAGAGTGAGGCCACCAAGGTCTGTAGTTGCTTGGATCCTTTTTCTTGCCCTTGAAAATGGGGTTGGCACTTTATGGAGTCCTCTGGAGCTTCACCCATTGATTTAAAACTTCTAGACATAACTGAGAGTAGACTCAGAATGATAGGTCCAGCTCTCTCAAACTCAGGACAGCATCTTGTCAAGTCTTATGAGAGTGTTATGCCCAGGTTGCTTAGACGTTTCTTATTTGCAGTGTTTCTCACTCAGAACAAGTCTTCCTTACTCCAAACTTCACCGTTGTTTCTCTGGGATATTCCAGAAAACATGTCTTACCCACAAAAAACAAGGCAAAGAATCATAGAATCATAGAATGGTAAGGTTGGAAGGGACCTCAAGGATCATCTAGTTCCAACCCCCTGACATAGGCAGGGACACCTCCCACTAGTACAGGTTACTCAAGGCCTCATCCAATCTGGCCTTGAACACCGCCAGGGAGGCAGCATCCACGACCTCCCTGGGCAACC
>VWZE01024825.1:0-119082 GCA_013396675.1 Eubucco bourcierii
CAACCTTACCATTCTATGATTCTATGATCTCCTACAACATGAGTAGTTCCACAGCTGCTTTCCTAAACTCTCACCAAAGCAAAACAAGGCAGAGATGGAGACAGTTCTCACAAATGGAGGCGGCTCCCATGTCCCTCTCATCAAACATCAATTGAGGATTAATGTGTGTATTTATGGACAGGTGAGAACAAGGAACCTTGTTGGTTGAGAAACTGAAGTGGTTGATAAGGGAAAATTCTCACTCTCATACACAGCATCACTGTTGGCTGTAATTCATACAAGGAAGAACAGCAACCTTCTGTTCTAGGTCATCTTATGGTTTTGTGTTTTTTCTCTCTCAGAAGGATATATTGAAAAAAGTGATGTTACATTAGGCATTTCTGCCTTTAAATATCTCAAATTTGCTGTTGGTGCCATGCAATAACCCTTCTAGTGTTATGCAGCACCACTGGTTTTGCCATATAAACAATTGTTTCACCTTTTTCCCTACCCAGTAAGTGAGGCTGATTGCTACGTGACATTGTGGCTACCTACTGCCACATGTGAAAAGTCCCACACTAAAACTGTGAGAAACTCCAACAATCCAGTGTGGAATGAAACCTTCTACTTCAGGATCCAGAGTAAGGTCAAGGTAAGGAACCAAGGTTGTCTGCTTGAAACAGCCCCAAGGTTTTGTGTATGGTGAGTCCTGTCTATCTGTTGAACTGTGCCCAGGTGAAACATGATGAGGGACTGTTCAAGTTGTTTAACAGCAGAGATGACTGAGTTCCCCTACCTGTTTGATGGTGTTGTTTAGAAGGGCCAGAAACTGAAGTCTATATTGAAATGTTAGGGAAACGAGGCTTAATGCAAGATGGATACAGGATATGGGAGTTAACTAAGCTATTGTGTAGGTATAGCCATTGTATTACTCATGTTAAAGCAATTAAACTGAACAAGGAAAAATGAACATTTGATTAAGAGTGTGTTTTTTCCAGAGGGGCTTGATACATCATTCCTCCACTGTTCTTCTAAAGTACATTCCCAAACCTCCTTCCCTATAGCTACTAATGCTCAGCCAACAGAGACTATTAAAAACCCTTTCTCCCTCTGTTTTCAGAATGTGCTGGAGCTGACGGTGTATGATAAGGATTTTGCTACTCCAGATGACCATCTGCTCTGTACTCTCTTTGATACAGCTAAACTGCCAATTGACAGAACAGTGATCCTGTATTTTAAGCCCAGCCCAGAGGTGAGAAGAAAAAATAAAGCAAATAACAAATCAGTAGAGTTATGCAGCATTTCAGAAGTCACGAGGGTGAGCTTTCTGAAACTGCCATGGATGACTTATCCCAGAAACGGTTACATGAGTTGCCATTCAGAATATAAACACAAAAAAAGGTGTAAAAAATCTGCATTGGAGAGCCTGAGCCCCCTTCACACTATTTAGAGCACATGACTGAAACAGTGCGGTAGGTAGGGGAGGGATCTAACTGTGATCTGTGTCTGAGCAGCACCGAGGCTGCGCAACTGTTGCAGAGTGAGCAATCTGTAATTTTTTTTTTTAATGTAATTCATAACCATTACTCCTTGCCCCTTTGATGATATCTACTTTTACCCTAAAGGCAAATCTAGAGCAGTCCCTGGGTACAATCCAGCACCATCCTCTGCAATGATATATCAACTAGGTCTGAGTCTGCTGACTTGTCTCTGAAAATTAGTGTGGTTTTGGGGTCCTGAATGACTATTTCCCAATTTCCCACCCACAAACTGTGGAAAAAGAGTCTTGGTTCCCTTTGAGATCTATAGATGAGATCAGTGAAATATCTCATGTGTAGTTTCTTGCTACCTTGGGAAGATTGTTTCTGGTACCCAAACTAGGTTGCTTACAACCATCTCATGCATATCAACACTGCCTTACATGTGGTTGCACAACTGTAACTCTGAATCACTTGATAATGCCAGTCTCTGGTTGTTATTATAAAGTTCCAGGTGGGAAGTACCTTTAACTTCCAAGATAATAGCAAGGACAACAAGTCATGGCAGGATAGTGCCAGGAATGTTCTAGGGGGGAAAGGTAGAATTCAGAAGACAAAGCAAGTTACAAATGGTCCTTCTGCATCAGTTTCATACTAAGTAAAAGTGCAGGCTGCTATGATGATACCTTGAAGAAGGAAGGTGAGGAAGGAATCGTTAAACTCTCTATTTGGAAATGTTATTTCGGACCTCCCAGTCTAAAACATTTATCCTAGGCTGTGACTTCTAATCAATTACTTTAATACTGCATACCAGGGACATGGGATTTAGAAAAGGGAGAAAACATTATATAGTTACTTCATTTAATTATTTTTTACTCTTGCTTTCAGTCCAAGGAGGAGCTAGAGGTTGAATTCAAGTTGGAGGCCGCGTAAGTTACATGCAGATTGTTTTTTAAATGCAAGTATTACTAAATGCTAAACCAAAGAAACAGCATTTAAAGTCATGCTTTGTAGGAGTTATGTGGAAAAAAAAAAAAAAAAAAAGTGCCAGACTTGGAGATTACTATTGCAGTCTCAGACACTCAGCTGATCCCTCAAGTCAGCTTGCTCTGTAGGTTAGTTGATTTCAAAAACTCACTTCCCAGCATTGTCTCTTCCACCCACAGTGTTAGATTTGTCTTCCTGAGAACATGTCCATGTGCTTCTGCGTGCATGCATACCTGTTAATCTTTCCATGTCCATTTTATCATGTGCGTTAGTCAGACTTCTAATGCTGAGCCATCCTGGTTAGGTTTCCAGCGTGTGTCTAACTCTTTTGATCTTCCCTTGCAGCCCAGCTTTGGTCACAGTAATTCCGTTTCCTTTCTACCCAGCACAATGACAATGTGTTGGAAGCTCTAGTACAGGTCAATCTGCCATCCAATATTTTTGTCTTTGTGTTGCCACAAAGTAACTATGGCATGACAGAAATAAAATGACTGGCCTAAGGTCAACCTTCACACTAGTGGGGAGCCAAGACCAGAATTCAAGTCATTCCACATCATCTCCTAAGTTCACCTGAATGATCTGGAAATCTGGTCTTTTCTCTGAATGTAGTTGGTACCCACAGTGACTGCCTAACCAGAGATTCTGTTTCAGGTGGTAATGAGACTGCATTGAAAATAAGTAAATATGATGCACGTCGCTCAGCTCTGGTACCGAGGCCAATGTCCTCAGAACAATGCTCAGCCCAAACAAGCAAGGAAAGGAGCTTGTTACATACTTGCTGGGGTCCCCCTGGCCATCATTCTTCTAAATGGGACAACAACCTGTGCAAGGATGAGTGGCCACAAGTTTAATTTTCAAAATCCATGATTTTTACTTTTGTTTTCAGTTCTGGTCCTCATGAAGCCATTGCTACCAATGGAGTCCTGGTGGTATGTGTCTTTTTCCCCAAAAAATTTCTCTTTCATTAATATAAAGGGGAAGGAGAGTGGAAGTTGCAGAAGCCAGTAGGCCTGTTCTTTCTCTTTCTTCTTTAATTCCCATTAAGATATTTTGAGAATGGGCTATTTTATTGCCATACCCATGGGTGTATATCCCATTATTTCCCATTTGCCCTATATTTCAACGAACCACACACAGAAAGTTTTTCTCTGGTACTAGTAGTCCTTCAAATGTATTGCTCTTTATCAAAGCATGGTGGTAAAAAGATTGTGAAACCACTTGCTGGTAATCATTTGCTGTGAGATAAGCCATGCTTTGTGGGTAAGCTCAGCAATACATTTTTACATGTCATAACTACATCATGTGACAGAAGAGTCAGTGCCATAAAGAAACTCTTTTGGAAATACTCCTGATTTTCTTCCTTTGTGTCTTTCTCTTGCTATGCCCAATTGTATGTCCTTGTCACTGGAGGATGCTCTACAACTCCCTCCAAAGCTTTTCGTTTTCATTAGTCATTGACTTATTGCAAAAAACCCCATATTGTCAGGGAATTAGGTCCTGCAGGTAACTAGACACATCCAAAACTGAGTGATTTGCAGTTCTTTGTAATGAGGTTGGGATGTGACAAACTTTCTGACAGATATTTATTTACTGTCTTTCACAGTGTCGTGAACTTTGCTGCTTGGAAGTTGAAGTGGAAGAGAAGAAGCAGCAAAAATCAAGTAAGGTTATTGCTTTGGGAATAATTACACACTTACTGATGAGAGGATGTTCCTTTCCTTTCATGTAGTGTGTTAGTGGAATAACTATTCAGTGCAGTTAACATCAGGTAAACATGTTAGGTTGCTATGGACTCCAATGATTGTGTCTCACACTCTAGGTATATGTGAATAAAGTCAGTAAGACCTGTACTAAAGTTGAAACTGCAGTTCTGTGTAACAGTGAGCACGTTCAGAACCCCCTTTCTATGAAAACTGCACCCACTTTGCTCCATTCCCTTTGCTGCCAGTGCTCCCTCCAGAGAACCTCCCACTAGACAAACCTGCAGTCTGAACTCTACAGCTCTGCTATCCACACCCCACTTTTAATGAAGCCACCACAATTTTCATGTTAAATCATAGTGACATTTCTCACGACGTCTGGTTTGATTTTCTTAGAGAAAGAACTTTCCCTCACTGTGAAGGGCTCCTTTGAGGGGACGCAGGATATCACGCTGGGCCCCAATGGAGTGACCTGCCCATCAGGTCCCGCCAAGTTCCATTATATCAAGTACACGGAGCCAACACTGGATGTCATGTTGCCAAAGAAGAGGCGCTATCACCCTGTATGTTGGCCTTGATGATCAACTGACCATGAGTGCCTCTTTAGAAAGTGGGAGGAGGGGGAGAGGGCCAACCCATTACTGATTTTGTCCTAAAGTGTGTTCTTTTCCTAGTGGTCCTGTAAGTACAGTACAGAGACGGGTTCCCCAATTGTGATGCTGAATTCGCTGCCCATGGGAAGGAAAACAACCATTGCAGAGGTATGCATCACTTCCAGCTGTTACAAATTAAAGTACATTCAAGCAGAAATCATTCTCCACAATACTGTCCCAGGTGGCTGCTAGGAGGTTCAGAGGTGTTCTTTTTTTTTTTTTTTTTAACTCTCAGAGTTTGAACAAACATGAACTTTGTTTCTCTACAGAAGCAGGTTGTCCCTCCATTAGTTTCCATTATGTGCCAGTAATGCATAAAGAGACCAACAAGGATGTTAGAAAAGGTGATGCTTCCTTCAGTACATCTCTCCCTGTTTATCCAAAGTACTGACCCCTCCTTTGCTTAAGGGCCAAACTGAAAGTTGCTCTTTGGATGCAAGTGAGTTAAACTCACCCTTATTAAACTGTGTACTTCAAAGGACAATATATCAACATACATTGAACATACTAAACATAACATATGGATTTTGAATAATATAACATAAATATTGCTTGAAATAGATGTAGAGCTGTATAATATTGAATCAAATTAATACAAGAAAAAGATCCTTACTATAAAAAAGTATGTTTCTGCAAAGAAATATCTTCAAGTGTCTGGTTTATTAGGGACAAGCTTGTTTGAATACTAGTTGTTATGTTGTGAAGAAACAAGGTAATGTGAGATTTCAGGGCCATTAAAACATCCCTTCAGAACAGAGGACTTTTTTTAGTTAATATGAAGGTTGCAATAACAATTTTAAAACAGGATGAAATCTTGGCAGAAGCAAACACAGCCTTACAGTCTCTTCACTGTGAGACTGTGGGCAGGATGTCAAAGTTCTGGGGTGTGTTAGAGCACAAAGAATGGGAAACATCCAGAAAACAGTACTTCAGGATGCTGCAGAAATCTTATGACTAACACAGGAAACAAAACCTGCTGCATGAGTCTCAAGAACTTCCTTTACCAAGATTGTTAATGGGTTTTGCAGCCTGGAAGCATTTGGGATCTGTGGGTAGGGGTGTTCCACTAGGGATAAGCGAATGCTTTTGGAAATACATGGCAAGATCTCAGATAAAAAAAACCCCACACTTTAATTTTAGTTTAAAAAAAGCTAAAATACAAAGAATCCCCAAACCACCTTGCAGATGAAGCCTTGAAAACAATCACGACAACAACAATAACCTGTACACTACGTGTTCTGCTCTAATCCACCACTAATTCTAAACGATGGCTTCAGGAGACTCAAAATCCAACTCTAATGTCTGTAAATCCTTCATTCTAAAACCCATGTACACACTGACATCATGGATAATTGCTTCTGATGCTTGGTTAGTCTCACTTGGTGGCCGCTCTGATGTCAAAACCTGGGTTATCATCTTTTGGGGAACAGGAGAATGCGCATAATAGTGCATAAACTTGAGTTACCATTTACCAATCACCACTTCCCTCTTCTATAAACAGCCAAATCCACCTAGATATGAGATAGTATCCTCAATTCCTCATGCTGGTTTACTTCATCTTCTATAGAAGCTTAAATATAGTGATGTCATGCCAATAAAAGTTTACTTTCTGTTGATAAGTAGGCCAAAGTAGCAGATGCCTCATTTAGCCTGGAGGAGAAGGTGTTTAATGGTGTGTGACAAACAAGGAATAAAAAAACCCAAGCAACACTTTTTTCACTGCTACCTACTTTAAACACGTTGCTTTACTCCATTATTTAAGCTGTACATCCCTGTTTGTACTGCATTAGAATGACAGTAATAATTTCTCCTTCCAGACTGGGTATTAAAAAATCACCATGGCAACCTTTAATACACTTAATAACTCTCAATTTTATTAAAGTCTTGACCCACTACTTATCTCCTCAATGGCCATCTACCCGAACTGAAGGGTTTAAATGAAGCTCTCACACCAAGGCAGAAAAGGAAAATAAGAATTTTTAAACTGAGGAAAAAATAAATAAATTACAGCATACATTCTTGTTTTCCAGGAGAAAAGATTTGACTTGAATGTGATGGCACAAAGCTGGTAAGAGATCTCCTTCTCTTCCTAAAGACCCGGGTTACTGATGTTGATATTGTTTAAGCCACATGGAAACAAGCAGGAGTTTTCAACCTGAAAACTAGAATGTGCTTTTAACTGGACATGTAATACATGTACAGTATATTATACACCATTAGCCTTTGATTTGGCTTTAATCAAGAAATGTTGACAAACGCCAATTTATTTCAGCATGATCCCTTCCATTATGACTACAGAATATAATTTTTGATCAATGTCATTTCTGAAATTCACCAAAAGAGCAGATCTGACTAAAATCCCTGAATAGACAGGAGTAAACATTAAATTTTATCAGAAATTTTTGACATTTTTCTTAACTCTCAATGCTCAATAAAGATAACCCTTGAATTCTGTTATGTCCAATTCTACTGCACACTGAGTAGAAACTAAGGTAGGCAGTGTGACTAATGATTCAGTATCTACAGATATGCTCACTAATACTCATCAGTAGATATTAAGTTTTTTTTGTTATACACATAACACACACAACTGGAGAAACAAATTGTGTGTGTGCGTGTCTGTGCATCTGAGGAGGAAATAGAAGAGAAAAATAACTTAATTCAGAATTCAAACAAAGATTTCCATCACTCATTTCACAAAGACAGGTGATCAGTGAAAACAGAAAACCAGCATTATTGCAGGGCAGGAAAAATACTTTCCACTTATGTATTTTATTTTCAGATAACTTTAAAAGCAGTTTGTTGTATTTTTATTTACAATGGAAACTGACTTTCATACCTCTACCTAACTCAATTCCTCTTGTATGTCTTCATTTACAGTTGTAATAATTTGGCGGATTTTATCTAAATCTGACCATGGAAAAAATCTCATAAATAAATGGTTTCATTGAAATGATTGACTCAGTAGAATAGAGAAGATCTACCACTGAAAGATAAAGCAAAATTGCCATTTTACAATGCCTGGCCAGCCAGGGATTTCATGGGTAGTTCTGGCCATGAGACACAACACCAGATATTTTGCTCCTTGGTTTCTTGTAGGCACAGGGCAGGAAAGACAGGAGAGAGGTTACAGAGTAGAGAAACACAAATGCCTAGGTAAATAAGCTACAACATTGGAGTTTTAAGGACTGACTTCCTAAATTTCAAAATCGGTGCAAACTAAATATTCCTTTGAGCAATATTATTCCTTTACAATTCTTCAGTTGAGGTTGGTGTAAAATGCAACCACTGGTGTTGACCTGGAGATAGCCTGTGCAACGTGCAGGCAGATCACGGCAGTGGGGTAAAGTCTTGACCGACTAAACTGAGTCACCCATCTCCTTCCATCCAGGGGCTGGATGTCACCGAGGTTATTCTATTCCTCCAGTGAAGAGGGAGGGTCACAGGGACACCTGTGCCTGTCAGAGTGGTAGATGGGTTCCTGCCCAGCCGCTGCTCGCCACCAGAGGGAGATGCGCTCCCACTCGCGGTCATCAAAACGAGGGGTTTTCTTCACTCTGGACAGACCATTTGGAATTCGGGGGTTTAGAATGAGAAAAAATTTGGGTTTAGAATGAGAAAAAATCTCATGAAATAGGAACCAGTACGCTCACTTTTAATCATTCAGAGGAATTTTCTAAACTTGCAATTCTTTCAGTTTTAGAATATTCATTTAAATTTTTTGTTCCTTTGTAAATGCTGTGGATTGTTTCTTCATGAACTAGTAACAGAAATGTAGAATATCCTGAATTGGAAAAAACCCACAAGGATCATGAAGATCTCCCAGTCCAGCTTCTGACTCCATAGATAGCAACCTAAAAGTTAAACCAGATACCTAAGAGTCATCCAAATACTTCTTCAATGGCAATGGGCTTGGGCCAGTGACCATTTCTCTGGGGAGTTTGTTCCAGTGTTTGGCCACCCTTACAGTGAAGAGCTCTCTCCTAGTGTCCAATCTGAAATTTCCCTGACACAGCTTGCATCCTATCACCAGACATCAGGGATATAATGACACTGGTTAAGTTTACTAATTTCAGTAAGTTCTCCTGCTTTTAAAAATAGTCAGAATGTTCTCTCTTGCTCCTGTCACATTGCATCACCTTGTTTGAAGGGAAAGGTGCTGTAGAGTATCTTTGACTGACACTCTAAGATTGATATGGATGTGTTAATATGTAAACTATGTGCTTGTTTTTATCTTAGTAATTGTTCATGCCAACGAGACCTGGACATGCGCTTTGGGTTTGACTTGTGCTCGGAGGAGATGACTTTCCTAGGCAAAAGAAGGAAATACGTAGCAAGTGCCCTGAAAAATGTTTTTCACCTACAACAGGATCTGCAGGATTTTGAAGTATGTGTGAGTTGGCAGGGGTAGAACTTGAAATTCTTGTGCCTTCATGTACTCTTCTAGATGACTGGTCAGCAAACTGGGCCCTGTGTGTCTTGTACAAGTACCAGCTAGTCCGTGTCTCTTAAGTACATTTGCTTCTGCTGCCCAGGTTTGTTATTGTAAGAACCACTAGTGGTAGTAATTGCATCCTTCATGACAGTCAATTCGGAATTCATCATATTTGTGATGTGTTCATCCCTACCGTCCTGTGCTGTGACTGCCTTGGTTCAGGAACACTGTGTGTCTATTAAATACATTGCACAGCAAACATTTCTTCCCTTTTTCAAGCTTTGTAACTTTGTGGGAGTTTAGGATAAATGTCTCCTAATAACTTCCCCTTCTTGCAGTTTTAAAATGGCTTAAAATAAGTAAAATTTAATTATATATTAGTGTTTATTATTATTAACATGGATTGTACATTAATATTTCTCATTAATACTACTATATATAAAAACACAATTTATTTTAAAGTCTCTTCATGATACTGAAGAATAACATCATTACTCAGGGTAGCATAACAACACTGGTGTGAACTGAGTATTTCTTCATAGGGATGGCACATGGATTTTCACACAGTATTAGCAGGCGTGTGAAATAAGAAAAAACATGACAAAGCAGTCAGAAATGTTAATATATTGCAGTCTCCAAGAAGGGTTTCTTCTCATTCACCTGTGTCCCAGTTTCTCCTAGAGATGAGCAAGAACTCAGGTTCATCTCTGAACCCATGTTTATACAAAGGGGAACAGCAGTAGCAGTTATTGTTTGGTTTTGGAGACTTTCCTTCCAAAAGGGGATCTGGGCTCTGAGACCATGGCCTGGGTGTAGTGGCTCAATCCCATCGCAGTCCAGGGTGCAACACTGAATGCTGTTGATGTGAATGTCCCACCCTCCTCTGCCCAATAGGTCCCCGTTGTGGCTATCATCACAACAGGCGGAGGACTGAAGTCAATGACAGGACTATATGGCAGCCTCAAGGGACTCAAGAAATTAAATCTTCTGGACTGTGTAACATACATCAGTGGCCTGTCTGGCACCACATGGTAAGCCAGCTTGTGCAGGAGGCTTGTCTCTGCCTTTTGAGGGTGATGATTCTGCAGAGAGGAGCTTCTGAAAGCAGACAAAATTATGAGATTATCTTAACAGGAGAAACAAACTCTCAGTAACAAGCTGTTAAATATTAGCTTGATCTGACACATCATTTTTTGTTAGCAGTTCTTTCTTCAGCTCCACATTTGCAGCAGTTGGGTACTTGTCTAAATGATTTCTAAGTGGTTACTGTGGATGTAAATGTGGATACCCATAGCACCGTTGTTCTTTCTCTCTCCACTGATGTCCCAGTTGTTTGTCTTCCCGGTAACTTGCAAGGCTGACTCTGCTTTCTAACTGGTCACACAGAGAAAATTGCAGAACAATGCTCACTTACTCCTGTACCCTGCCAGTTTGGGAAAGGATTGAATTTCCCTGGGCAGTGTTTTTTCCCTGCTTATGGAACCTACAATTGCCTAGCACTTAAAAATAAAATAAAATACAATAATAATAATAATAAGTTAAAATAAAGTATAGTAATACTGTAAGATTAACACTAACTGATACAAAACCAAGAGGCAAAAGCTGGTGTGAAATGATTCATAGTTCTACAAAACAAGAAAATTGTTATAATTTTCTGCCTAATTTGTGCNGAGGGTGTCTTTTGGGGTTTGGGTTCTTTTTTTGGTTGGTTGGAATGTTTTAAAACTCAAGAACATTAGGAAAAAAACCCCTTATCCTTCAGAACCATCTTTGGAACTCATAGAAACTTTGGAGTGTTCATTCTGCCAGATGGCAGAGCACAACCAGAGTACATAAGAAGAGAAGTTCTTGCATAGCATAGTATTTAAAGTGGGATTTTTTGCCCCTTTTGACTTTTTCTCTCTGCATTACTTTTCTGAAGGACTATGGCAAATTTATACAGAGATGCCTACTGGTCACAGAAGGACCTAGACACACATATTGGTGAAGCCCAGAAGCAAGCAACCAAATGCAAGATGAGCTGTTTCTCTATGGATCGCATGAAGTACTACAACAAGCAGCTTTGTCAGAGAAAAGAAGAGGGATACAGGACATCATTTATAGATCTTTGGGGGCTCATGATTGAGTACTTACTAAATGATGGGGTATGATGTATATTGCATTTATTAGAGTGCAATGTATTTTACTCTTAGAGAATAGAGAGGAAACTAGCCCATGCTTTCAGAGAATGCACCTCAAAACAGACTGGACTTCTCCATGTTAACTAACTCTTTGATTTTCACATTTTCTTTAATAGTCTGCCTAGGAGACATCCTATATGTTAATCTATAAGGTTGTGGATGCAGCCATTTGAACCTTAGATGTTGTTTAAATAAAAGTGGAGGCAGTCTTGGGCAGTCTACCTAAAATGCAGATTGCACATGTGAAAAGAGTTCAAGATGCAAGGCTCACTCAACAGCTGAAAACAATCCAAAACAAGCATGAAACAGAGTGTTTGCATCCACTGGCAGATAACCTGATCTGCAGGTACACTGAAGGCAAGTGCATATTTGAATTTTGCTGAGAAGGACTGCTCACATGGCAGCTGGCTCAAGCTATATTAATTTTTATAAGCAATACCAAATTTGCTTTTTTTTTTTTTTTCTAAGTGGCTTCTATCTTTACAGTACAGCAGTCCACTCCCTCTTCATTCCAGCGGGACCACAGTTAAAGGATGTGTGCTTTAACTCTTGGAAGTGGGAGGGGGTGAATGGTAGTGTGAGCAGACAAGCTGCAGGCATTTGGCTTTAGTTATTTATTTTATATGATATATATACACCAGATACAGTTTTATATCTATATAAATAGAAAATAAACACATGCAGAGTGGAATACTATATATTAAATCAAGTTATAAGATGAATAGCTGCCTTTGTTTTAACCTTAGCTAGATGAGTTCCTCCTCACAATCTAGCCAAGCATCGTTCCCTTTGAGCAGTGCTGACTATTGCTATCTAACCACGAAGTTCTCTCTAATCCACCAGAACCACCTGCTCTGGAGCAGTTTATGAGATTTTACATTTTGTTTTCTTACAAACTTCTTCAACGAGAATATCCTTTTCCAGAAAAGAAGCTGTGTGGAATGCAAACACTTTGCTGCTAAATTCCAGTTCCCTTGCCTGGTCAGACCGTGATAGTTGTCACGTACTAACAAAAGAAACTCAATGTCAACATGCTCCAGGCCTTTCTTCCATGATCGTTTAGGTAGATGTCCCACTTAGAAACATTCAACCGCAGGCTGTATAGGGTTCTGAGCAACCTGATCTTGTTTAAGATGTCTCTGCCCATGGCAGAAGGGTTGAACTAGATGATCTTTAAAGGTTCCTTCCAACACAAACCATTCTATGTTTCAGTCCCAGGAAAGCAAGGACTGCTCATGACACTACTCTTCCTAAGAGGTAGCTTACTCCTCCTGCTTGCCGGGGCAGTACTTTCCAGTATGCAGAAGTAATTTCCCCCTCTCCTTGTCTTTATGTGTGCAAAGTCAGTCCGACCCCCAGGAGCCTGGTCTGTCACCGACTGGTGGGTGCCTGCAGTGCTCTCTGCAACACGGCTGCCCTTACACCACCTGCATGTTGCTAGACCCTTCTAACTGCTCTAGCACTGTGATCATTAAAGTCATCATGTTCCATTTCCATATGTTCTCATACAACTCTTTTTCTTCAAAACCAGAAAGACTCCCACAGACTTTCAGACCAGCAAGAAGCACTGTGTGATGGCCAGAACCCACTGCCCATCTATGTATCAGTCAGCGTCCGAGATAAATATAGCACCAATGATTTCAAAGGTAAGGGTGATGTTTCAGATCCTGTGGGGCTAAAACTGGCATCTGAATTCCTGTAATCAGACCTTCTCTGCTTGGTAGCACCTTGAGAAAACAATCCTGGTGTGTCAGCTGCTCTATGGAGAAATAACAAGCCACTCCATGCCTTACCACTTTAATACAAAAGCTTTTTGAGACCAGCATTTCACTGCCTAGACAGATACAGATTAAATCCTGCCAGAAAGGCCATTTTGGAAATATCTGATCCACCTAGAATGAGAAGTATTGGAATTGCCTGAGAATCAAATACTGTTCAATCTGTCAATGCCCAGTTATGAATATGAAGATACAGCACATAGTTATGACAAAACTTGCAATAGCATCCAATCTACTCCCAGCTGAACCTTTGCTTTGTTCCTTGTTTTGGTTATTCTTTTCCATGAGGAGAAAGAGATGGAGAAGGCAGAGAGGAAATTCAGACACCTTTTTTTTATGATTGAGGTGAAAAAAAATCAACCACTTCTGAATGAAAAGGGGATTATGATCCATGACCATTCTGTCTCAATCCTTATTCACACTTCAGTTACATCAAAAAATTGCATGTGACTTGAAGAGGGTATTTGAGGAAGTCAAGGACCTGGAGAGTTGGGTGGAGAGGAACCTGCTTAAGTTCATCAAGGGCAAGTGTAGGGTTTTGCAACTAGAGAAGAACAACTCTTATGTGCTAGCACAAGTTATGGGTTGACCTACTGGAAAACAGCTCTGTGAAGAAGGATCTGGGAGTTCTGCTGGACAAGAAGTTCACCTTGAGCCAGTGGCCAAGAAGGGCATGGGGTACATTAAGAAGAGTGTGTCCAGCAGGTCAAGGGAGATTCTCTTCCCACTCTATTTTACCTTGATGAGGTCTCATCATGAGAATTGTATCCAGTACTGGGACCAGCAGTTTAAGACAAAGAACTACCGTAAAGAGTCCAGTGGAGGCTATAAATATGCTGAATGCACTGGAGCATCTCTCTTATGAGAAAAGGTTGAGAGGCCTGGGGCTGGTTAGTCCCAAGAGAAGACTGAGAAGAGATCTTATCGATGATTATAAATCCTAAAGGTAAGGTGCAAAGAGGATGGAGACAGAATCATTTCAGTGGTGCCCAATGACAGGATAAGGGGCGATGGGCACAATTTGGAACACAGGAGGTTGCATCTAAACATGAGGAGTAACTTCTTTGCATTGGGGGTGGTGAAGTACTAGAAAAAACTACCAAGAGAGGTTATGAAGTCTTCTTCTCTGGACACTTTCAAAACTTGCCTGGATGCATTGCTGTGCAACCTGCTTTAGGTGAATCTGTTTTAGCAGGAGGGGTTGGACTAGGTAAATGATCTCCAGAAGTCCCTTCCAACCCTTACTATTCTGTGACTAGTTCTCTCTTTCTCAGTACCACACACAAAGAGCCTAATTTGCCTCTTAAAAACCTCGTGTCTGAATAATTGAGTACCTAACTATTCTTTTCAGGGGAAGTTAAATTTGATGTATTGAAAACAGTGGAATTAGCTTCACCTAGATACGAAGTATGCAATGACAGAGTGAAACCTTCTGCACAGTGGAGAACTTGGGCTTAGTGCATGCAGATGGAGCACCTTGTGCAGCTGCAGTATCACCATGAGCAGCATAACTGTTCCTGCAGCCCCACTCTTAGAACATTTGAGCTCAGCTGCCCGAGAAAGACTTTGTAAAAGCAGCACAGCAAATAGAATTCAGACCAACCTATGCCCTTCCTCTCTCCACACTTGACTGAGAGCCCTCTAAGTGTCCTGTTGTGACTGTGTTGCAGAGTGGGTGGAGTTCACCCCCTTCGAGGTGGGACTGCTGAAGTACGGCGCCTTCATCCGCACAGAGAACTTCGGAAGTCAGTTCTTCATGGGTCGTTTGTTAAAAAAGCTCCCTGAATCACGGATCTGCTACCTTCAAGGTGATGTATTGAGTGGTTCTGGCACAGAGGGGCTTTGCAGGGGTGCAACACTGTTAACTAGAGGGTAGATGTTTCTGGTCTAACATACTGCATGCTACTGTGATATCACCTTCCAGAAAGTGTGGTACATTTTCCAAAAGAATACAGTAAACATCTCACATGTTTTCCAGCTTCTTGTCACTGTCTTGGTATGCACCTTTTTTTTTTTTTTTTTTTAAACATTGTGTATTGTAGATGGAATAGACAAAGCTCCTTCATTTTCTCATTGCAAGGAGCAGCACTTTGCTTCTTTGCTTATTCTTCTGATTCCTCTTTGAGTGTATGCCATATTATGAAAATTTTGTGAGAGTAGGAAACCTGTAGCTGTATTATGTGTAAGGGTAATAATATCCCTTTGCTAAGGAGTCAGAATCACTGACACAGAGTGGTGCAAGTTTGGTTCCAGTCATCTCTGCTTACACATATGCTGCTTAGAAGCTGTTTGTTTTCATCAGATATGCTGTGATATTCAATAGTCAATAGTCCTAAAGAATATCTTTAAAATACCACCACTTGGTCTGGCTCTTTTGACATGGTCTACTGCTGACAAAGTAATTTTCTACAGACCGTGATGTTGTGCAGGTTTCTGTGCCCCACTGAAACTGAAGAAGACCAATTAGAAGACATATTTAAGTTTACAACAGCAGATGAAATAATTGCATTGTGTTTTGTAAACAAAGCCACCAGTGCTCCTCTAGGGTGGCAGGGAAGGGCAATCCTTGGATGGAATAAAGAGTGAACAGAAGAAAAGGATCCCACTGCCTCTATGAGCCTTTCCATTCTGTGGTGTGAGATCTTCTCTTACAAAACAAATGGCTGAAGAGCATTTCAGGGTGTCTGAAAGCTGACCAGAGCAGAAAAAAGATAAGCTAGAATAAGCAAGGCAGGGACAGAAAGGATGTTTTTGTGATGTCTGTGTTATCTGGGCTCTTATTTCACTTCTCAAATGAGCATTCTTTTTCACTCCTTTATTTCTCTTCCATTCTCTTCTCCCTTTACTGTGTGAAAGAGCCATGCAGTAGGTCAGGTGCGGAACTGACAACAGCATGACCTGAACCAATGCCATAGAAATTTAAGGGAAATTTAACAGGGCAAAAGCTTAGAAATATTTTAATTGAGATCATTCAATAAATAATTCAGGAGGTCAAAATAGAAGGGAAAGGGCTATTTCGTATTAGAATATGTCCTTGTGTTCGCTAATTCCTTTTACAGGTATGTGGAGCAGTATATTTTCTGTGAACCTATTACAAATCTGGGGACTGTCCCATAGTTCAGAGGACTTCTGGAAGAGATGGACACAAGACAAAATAGAAGAAGTTGGTGAGAAATTATTAAGCCTTTCATTTATGTTTGTTAATCTTCTAGATAATTTTTGGTATTATCTTGTCAAATACATTGAAACTAGCATCAGAGAACCCTCCTAAGAAGTAGAGACTTCCCCACCCATAATAAAGACAAAGAGGAGGAGAGTGATTAGAAGTTTAATCACACATTTCTCTGGAAGTGTTTTCATTTTGCCCATTCTCGCTCAGCCATACAGAACCAAGAATCAATGACAGGGAATAAAGTTATCTTTACCGACTGTGCAGAGAACAGACCTGAATGTCAATTGGTTAATCAACATTTCCTGATGTTTTACTTTATTAGTCAGCACAGTAATTACTGCACTGGATTCATCCTGGCATAAAGACAAACAAGACCCAGAAGGTGTTTTCTGAAGCAATACAGAACTCTTGGTTTTATTGCTAAACTCTTTAGTAAGATGGTAACCATAATTGAAGACATCCTGAAAATAAAGAAATGCATCTGAGCAATCATGGAAACCACCGAGTTTCTGCCGCTGCACTGTCAGCTGCTTGGTCTAGTAAAGCAGGTTGTGATTTCAGAAAACCACACCTTGTGCCATTTTAACTCACATATGCTGCCATGTAGCCACCCTAAAAGTGACTATGGCCAGCCTGGAGTTTCCAAAGAGGAACAGATACACCAGGTTTTCCTGAGATGCCCTCAGTCTACTGATTAAGCATATGCTTATGTAACCATGAGCAATTACCAGACAGAAGCTGCCAGTGTTGCAGTAGAGCCCATGATGCCATGTTGTCGCCCATCTGACTGAATAGGAGTATATGTTTCCACCTCAGTTTCTCCATGTCTGCCTGTAATTCATGCCAAATTCCTGCAAGGATATGTAACTTTCTTTCTGATGGGACATTTAAGTTGCTCTGTTCCCTTAAGGTGTCTCTTTTCCAATACTAAAGACTCTTCATGAGCTGTGTTAGGGCCAAAGCTTAAGACTATCAGCAGAGCTTCAACCAGCAACCACTCCTATCCTTCGGAACAGGATTTGTGCATTTAGTGAATCATCCCAGAGCAACCCTTGAGATCTCCTATACCTGAGGACAACCAGGAACAAACATCAATTGACAAACATGTCACTCTTCCCTCTTCTAGACGAAGACCCTGTGTTGCCTACAAGACCTCATGAGCTGAAGACTCGCATGTACACTCCTCCTGGCCCCCTGTCCAGCGCCCTTCGGGGAGCACTGACTGACCGCTTCTCTGTCGCCCAGCACCACAATTTCCTGAAAGGCTACCAGCTGCACGATAACTACATGGAGAATGAGCACTTCTGTCGATGGAAAGGTATTGGGCAGCCTTCATATTTAACAGCACCATTTTCAGGTGGTTTTAGGGTGGGTAACTTAGGAAAGGCTTGGCAGGGGGAAAAAATTATCTCCGGAAAGAACATTGCTTTTCTGAGTGGAGAGAAGAGACTAAGGTTTCATTGTTGCCAGTTACTTAAGACTGGCTTTAAATACAGCTGTGAGCATATGTGCTTTACCTGAGATCGATATAGTTCAGACCAAAAGGGTAGGATGACAGCAGGCAGAACCAAATTAAAAGTGTCAAAGAGCAGAGAGAACATGCGAGAAAGCCTCATTTGGCAAGATTGTGCTGTTAACTTCAGATGCAACTGCAATGCCCCAGAAAAGAAGACCCATGAGAGTAAGCTGGAGAGGAATGATAGCCTGTGGTACAGAGGGGACTGAGGGGAAAGCATAAATCCAAATGTAAAAAGGAACAGGAATACTTTTTGTTCTCCAGATCAATTATGGACAAAAGATGAAACAATAATTGAAAGAGAGCAAGTCAGATTCAAGCTAAGTATTAGAAGCAGTTTACTGGTGCTGCTGAGCATAAGGAGTAACTGGAATACATTGCCTGGACTTGCCAACATGGAAGAATTTTCAGAACAGGAACCTAGATGGCATTTTGAAGTCTCTCCCACACATATTTGACAACCTAGTTGTGTGGCAATTATGTTAAACAAGTCCTCTGGGATAGTCAGTCCCACCTTCCATTTCCTTTTCCAGTCTAAATACTTACGGATCTTTCCTTATTCCAAGCAATATTTTCCTTTTAGACACTGTGCTAGACTCACGTCCCAACCAACTGATGCAAAACCCTGATCACCTGGGCATGATAGATGCTGGGTTTTTCATCAATACCAGCAGTGCACCACTTTTAAGGCCACAGAGGAAAGTGGATGTCATCATATATTTAAGTTATACTACTGGATCACATACATCGGTGAGGAGAATCTTGTTACCCTGTGCTGTCTCCACATTTGCTCATAAATGTCCAGCCTGCAGCATCTAGAACCAGTTATTTCAGCTGCTCCTTTTTTAACTACTGCATTCCCTTGACATTTTCATTGTGGTGATTAATACTATTCCTATTTCTTCCTGTCACTCCTGCAATCTCTCTTACTTCTTTACTAATATGTTGAATTATTCATTGTATTATTATTATTATGTAAAGGTGAACTTCATAGAGTAGGGATAACAGTTGGACTTGATGATCCTGGGATCTTTTCCAACTGGAATGTTTCTGTGATTCTGTGATTCAAGAGGACATCAACATGGTCTCTTCCAGAATGATGGGATGAGCCTCTTCTGCTTTATGCAGAATCAAGCAGGATTTCAGACCATGCACAGGAATCTGCATAAAGATGAGGAAGCAATCTCTCCCAACTTAGGCTGGAATATAAAACGGCTTAAGTGGATTTTCAGAGGTAGATAATTTCTGGGCTGATAAAATTCAATTCAAAATTCATTGACAAAATTCAATGTCAAGCATCTGACCACAGAAACTGCAGATTCTTAAAGTGCGTTAACTGTCTATAAAACCTTGCAGAGAATAAATTTGGATCTTTATATCTCGGGAACTGAGGTTGGTTTGAAACTCACTCTTAAGCATCTCGGCTTGCTTAAGTGGAATTTTTTTTTTATGACCAAGAAGAGCTGTACTATTGTTAATAATCTATATGATGCATGAGACATACATGCAATGAAGTTTCATGTCGGTCCCAACGATTGCCTAATTTAATGAAGAAAATCTGTTGCAGTTTTAAGCACTATAGTAGAAACTGCTTCCTCTTTGTTAGTGTGTACTATTAGGTGGTGCAGAGTAAATAACGCAATACATGGTAGGATATCATATAGCATTAAATATTCCAGGGAAAAGGTACAGCATAGCCTAGTACTTCATACCTTCAGAGTAAAACATCAATCTCAGTTAACATCATAATACCATAATGCCTGCACAGGCAGAGACATAATTGCACAGGCAGACATAACTTTCCTAACTTTTGGCTTCCAAGCATGGAATAAGATACCTTAAACTTTTTTTTTTTTTCTCTTTCTTTCCCACTGTGATTTTCTTTTCTGAATACTTTTATACAATATATTAAACAGAGGTTCCTTTGTTTACTGAAACTAAATCCTTTACCCTAAACTTCCAGAAGTTGCTTTCATTCTTTTTAAAAAGCATCATCCTGGATGAATTCTCTTACTCTGAAATTGTGTTCACAGCTTGTGATTAATATTCTGGTTTCTATGTATGGTAGTTATATGTAGAGTAACCACTGATAAGAATGACATCACCTTGTGGATCTGAGTCACTAAACCTTAATACTAGATAACAGTTTGGGGGCTCTAATACAGCCAAGTTAAATTCCAATGCTGACCATTTCTGTGATACTCCAGACTCTAGATAAGGCATGCAAATACTACTCAGAGCAGAAAATCCCGTTTCCCAAAATTTCTTTGACTGATGAAGATAAGAAAAATCTGAAGGAGTGCTACATGTTCCAAGATTCAGATATACCAGGATGTCCAATTGTGATTTTTCTTCCCCTTGTGAATGATACCTTCCGAGAGTACAAAGCACCTGGTAAGTTGCGAGCAGTGGTAAAACATTAAACAAAAGACCCCACTACCTGTTTCCCTTACTCAGACCAGTTTTCTCTGCTGCTGGTTATCTTTGCCAGCTGGGTTTGTAGAAGAGTGCTTCAGCCAATTAAACTTCTTTTCCCCATCACTGCCAAAGCTACTGCATCCATTCATGTCATCCTTGTGGCACTAAGAGGGCAGACATGGTCTTTGTCCTCTGGATGGTGCTTACCTTCGTATCACTCCCATTAGTAGCATAAATTGTTGCTAGCTACTTGTAAAAGCCTTTTCCTGGGAAAAGTACAGCTCTCACAGGTTATTTTCCCCTGCATATATTGTCTGTCATCCAGGGATTTCATTCTACACTTGAGGAGGCATAGTGTCATATACGAATGATGGTGAACCAAGAACCTGGCTGTCAGGCTCAGCTCCTGCAATGTCAAGATCAGTGGATCTTCTTTTGGTATAGCATCAGCCCAGGGGTCATTTTGGTCACTGTTCTGCTTGGGGCCTGTCATTCTTTCTCTGCCACATGACCTGCTTAGTATTGCTGTCCTTCACTGCCAGTTGCTAAGATGCATTTGTTTTGCTCTTTGGTAGCAGACCTGCAGTGTACTGGCAGTGCCCTTTCAAGCTGATGTCTTTCACTGATCCATGGCATTAATGAGACAGCTGTTGCTGAGTAAGCTGTGATGAGCACTACACCATCTCTCACTTCTCCGTTCTACTTCAGGCACACAGTGTTCTTTTGACTAGGGATGGAGATACATGACCTGCTTTATTTGTGTATTTAAACCATAAGAACTTTCTTACGAATCAAAGTTCATCTTTGGGCTACTGTGGACAGCCTGTCATTGACTCAGATATATAACAGGTGACAGCACCAACTCCTGTTCTTCTCCAGGTGTCAAGCGCTGTTGCTCAGAGATGGAGGGAGGACAACTGGACTTGACCAGTCGCTGTTCCCCCTACTGCATGTTTGCGGTCAGGTATACAGATGAGAATTACCAGCGGCTGCTGAACCTCAGTGAATACAACATCCTGAACAACTCTCAGATGATTATGCAGGCCTTGCAGATAGCAATTCAGAGGAGAAGGCAAAACATGTGCTAATCGGGTGCCCAGCTGCTCCTATCTTCTCAGAGGAGTTTTTCAAGCTCTAAGATGCAGGAGGGACATCGCATTTGAACACTTGGCTGTTCTGCACTACAGAACAAAACTACCCCAGATTGCTCACTGGTTTGTTGGGTTTTTTTTCTATTCTCAAGAAGTGGCCTCTATAGGCAAAACATTGCCTGCGATTTTTTTCACACGTTTGGTTCCCTAAATTAAGGTTGTCTGTAGAAGACTCTTTACCTAAAATCCTTATTGGTGCTTTAAGTTTAACTTATTCTTGTGTATGACAGGTGGGAAAATAGTTTTTTATCACCATAATGCTACAGAAGCACATCCCAACTAACACACCTTCAGGCCTTAAGAAGGGAATATAACCTTCTGCTCCCTACAACTATTCTTTGTGGAACACAAGGCGCATCTAGCCCCGGAAAATGAAGAAAATCTGAGACACAACTGGAAGCTGACATGGGATCCCTAGGTCAACTCTGTTTTGCAAGTGTCCTGAAGAGCAGCTGCAGAGGTTGGAAATGTAAGAGGGAAAAGTGTGTTCCCACAGTCAGCCCCATGAACCTCACCCACCTGCTGGACTCTCTTGGGCTGTGATTGAATCATACTTACATGAGAAGGAGCTGCTTAGGAGCAAGTGGCTTAAGATATTTCACCTAAAAAACATCTTCTAAAGCAAAAGGTGTCATTTGGACGCTTCTAAATTTCCTGTCGTTTTTAATTGCTTTGTGTTGAGATAGCATATAAAAAAGGTCAACATTTTATTTTAAGCTTTCAAAGTCAAACACCCTGAGGTTTATATTCCCCAGCTCTCATCTTAAATTTCATTTAAAAAAAAAAAAAAAAAAGAGCTTGAAATGAAAATATTTTGCTTTCACTAGACAATGAAAACTTGATTGTTTTACTTAGTGCAATTTGCTTAAACAGTTTAGGACATATGCTTATCACCAAAAATGATTATTTCAAGGTCAGGTTGGACAGGGTTCTGAGCAATCTGGTAAAGATGTTTTTGCCCATGGCAGGGGGATTGGACTAGGTGATATTCAAAGATCCCTTCCAACCCAAACCATTCTATGATTCTATGATTTTTTTTTTCAGTTCTGCCTGTTCAAACCATGCAGGTTAGCAGGTCTTAGTAGAAGGCAACAATGAAGACCACCTTAAAGCAATTTGAACTGATCCTTCACAGAATCTAGCACTAAACCACCAATAACCTTTGATGTGGATTTACATTTTTAAACTTTCTTCTTTTTCCCCTCTTCTGGAAAGTGTATTTCCTGAATTGTTGGAAATTATGAAGGTGAGCTGCAAATATTAGAAAATCCTAAGAACCTTTTTAACTTGGGAGCAAGTACAATTGAAAATACTTTTCTTTTATTAGTGTGTTATTTCTTTTATTAGTATGCTTTGTGTCCTAATGGCAACTGGGAAAATTTGTAACAAGTAGCCTTTTCAGATAAAAAACAAACTCAAACCAACCAAAACCCAATCTATCAACTAGATATCATAATCTGGGGCTAAAATAGACCAGGGAAAAATGCTTGGGCAAATTGAAACATTTCATGTTAGTATTTTACAAAACATCACTGTTTTGAAACACAATTAATTTTTAATAGACTGCCTACCTCGTCAGCCTGGGGAACCCCACCTGAAAATAAAAGGTTTCATTCACAGCCAAATCACATCTTTGGCTTGGTGCAAAACCTTACTCTGAGGACTTTCATTTTGGCAAGAAACAACAACAAATTATCTTTACAAATTGGTTGACAATGACTTTTGCTGACACTTTTGTTATTTAGTGGTGTCAAACCAAATGTTACTTTCTTTTGGTACAACTGTAGCCTGATTTTGCAAGCCTAGAGATCAGATCATAAATACTAACATTTTAAACTTTCTAGGTTTTGAATTTCTGCTAGTTTTTGTTGTTGTTGTTCTATAGTAGGTTCACTAGTTGTAATCAGAAATATGGTGCTATGCGTTCTGCATATAACCCTGGGAATTGCCTCCATTTGAACCTGAAATCTCTGGTGTGAAAGAAGAAACAGTTTTTGGCCATGAACTCAGGTCACCTCCAGCTCTGAAGAAATGTTATTTACATGCAAGTATTTAATGTGTTTAAAAAATAGACAATAAAGGCTTGTTTGAAAAATTAAAATCCTGCCTTTCTCCCCATTTTCAGGCATTTCAGTAACATGCCCCAGGATCACAGTGTGCTCTTTGTTCCAGGAAAACAAAACCATTGTTATCTCTGCAGAGAGCGTAAGGGAGATTCGCTGTGAGCATTGTGGACAAAGGAAAGTCTCAGAGAAATTGCAGGGGTACAAAGTGAGCCATGGTTGCTCTCTCAAAGGCTGTCTCCAATGTGGACTCTAAATGTAATTAACGAAAATGAGAGCTTTTTGGCCACTGGCAACAGCAACAGCCTCAGAGCTCCAATCCTGGTGGACAGCCTGATTTATAGCTTAACCTTACCAGGAGGTGATTTAATAAAGTACTGCCTTTAACTCTGACTGAAAGGTGCTGATGTTGCCAAGGGCTTTCTGTGACCTAATGAAAAGTGCATTTCATCAAGCTACATCATTGCAGCTGGCACATGGAGGAAGCATGCCACGTATTTTGACACAACCCTTCATAGTGCTGTGAAGTAACATAGCCTATGGCAAAAATTCATTTTACCGAGTTGACTGTGGAGACTGTTATTGTTACTTTGCACAGGAATGCACAAAGGGGAATTGTGCTGGCTGGTAGCAGTATTAAACAAACACAATTTCTTGAGGGAATGGGTAATTTTTGCTCATGGACAATGCACCAGAAGAACAAGGAAGCCAAAGGATTCCCTTCCCTCAGATTTTGATCTGTTATGACCTGCTGAAGATACAGCAGTTTGTGTCTACCCTTTTCTAATCTGTTGCAGTGAGCTGGGAGCGTTTTCAATGGCATAGGGGTCAGCTGGGTGCTTGCAGGGGCAGGTATCCTGCTGTGGTGGTGGTTTCACAGGTCTGCCAAGGACAGTGCAGAGAGTGGTGTGTGACTGCTGCTGAGCTTTGCCTCTGGCTGAAGGAGTCAGATGCTGGTGCTTAAATAAATACATCTAAATTACAGCTAGAGTCAGTCTGAGCTAGAAAATGCCAGCAGTACTCACGAAGGGTGGAGCTAAAGAAAGTTATTGCTGCAGGATTCTTTGTCTAAATGAAAATAATAATAATGAATGATAGGAACGAAGAGGGAAAGAATGCAATTACTTGAGGAGATAACCAGCCCTCTGGGATCAAAGCTGTGTAGACATAAACCATCAAAGGAGTGTATTTGCTCTGCACACCAAGTCCTAGGATGGCAGGAATGTGGTACAGAAAACCTTAAAATGATTTGGCAAGTGTTTGGCAATACACTTGTCCCTCTCTGATTTTCATCAGCTGCTTTATCCTGTCTGCTTACTGTCACAGATTGCCTAAATCAAATTAATGTACTGTTGCTGCACCTTACTGCAGAGTATGTGTTTCTGTAGGCTTTGACGTCTTCCTAAGAGGAAAGTTGAGCACTCAGATAAAAGGGCATCCTTCTCTTTCCATTAGCTACAGACCTGCCATTGGGCAAAGCAACTTAAACCACACTTCCACCTGCAGGCAAAGGTATTGTTTCCTCCTTATTTGACCACAGGATTCAGCTTCCTAGCGTAAGAAAATGGGAGGGGAATAACTGGGTTTAAGAAATCAGGCAGAGGTGGGGCTCTGAGTCAGTTTATAAAATACTTGCTCACCTGTATATGAAACATTTAAACTATTGGTGTCTGTGGAAGCTGGGAGATGTGAAATTGAATTGCTGCAATTAACACTGGACTTCTACATGACAGCGACCTCAATGGAGCAAGAGGGCACTTTATCCCAGGTAAGAAGGGTGCAGAACAAAGCAAGGTATCTAGGAGCTCGACTGGTTTTGCTGCACGTAGTTCAAAAGACGGTTCTACTTTTCTGACCTACCATTGACTATAAATGACAATGCAGGACAAAGAAGTCAGAGCTTCAAGAGCTCGTTATTGAGATTTTAAAAATTATGGCAAACTATAGGAAAGAAGTGAAAACTACTTGGGGAGTAGGAATTCATTAACAAAGACAACATTTTGTATATTTAGGGGGTTGCTTCATTTTAGAGACAGGATATATTCAACCATACAAAGTATTAAATAGCATGGAGGTGTGCTTCAAGTGGCAGGCTAACAACAGGGTGTGTTTACAGGAGACAGGTGTGCTATTCCTTTAACAGTCAGGGCTAGGATCTGGCTTCCTTCCCTGTGTGTCATGTAAAGGATGGGCCTTGCCTGGCTGCTGTGCCTGTGCTCAGGCTTACTGGGACAAGCACGGCATGGGAAGGGCAACTGGGCACAGCTGGAAACACCTAAACCTGCCGCGGCTCTACGGACGGCACTGACCACAGGCTTCCCTTCACAGCTGTGCTGCAGTTCTCAGCTCTTGATGAGAACTGCTTGTAAGAGACAGGATGTTTCCTCTGGCCGTGACCTTGGCCCTTCTTATTGCAGGAGCCGGTTCCTCAAACTGCTCGACTAGCAGAAGGAATTATGCGGCTGAATCCTGATGGAGAACAGTGGACTCCTGCTACAAAGGTACTGCAAAGGAGACTTTATAAAGAAAACTGTAAAAGGGACTTTCTGACTGGGTGGAGCCTGAGTGAGAATAGATAGGGCTCACCATCTGCCAAACAGCCTAATTAGCTGCCATAACCCATCCAGCTCCTTCCCCAAAACACTCCCTGCTTATCATTTGGATCACTTTACTTAGTCTTGCTTCACGGTGAAGACCTAATGTTTTTTTTCAGTCCCTGGCACATGAGAAATGAATCCTGTTTTAACAAGACTAATATCTTTAAAAGGATGAGTATTAGCAGGTCTTCTACTATGTATTTCTTGCTGAAACTTAAGCCAAATTTACTGCCAGTGTAGGCAGCAATAGCTGTGAAATTGTGCCACTCACTCCTACAAAGAGTATGACACAATCTTGAAGATGATTTTCAACACTTGATCTCCCCCATTAGTTCTTCTTCTGGCCTCTCCAAAAAACCTAACAGTTTTCCAGAAGACTTCAGACACATTATATAAAATCTTTCCTCTAGCAAACACGAGCACAAGATATGCTGGAAAAGTGTTTTTTCTTGTTTTTCTTTCCTTCTCTCTAGTTTGAGACTACTTAGCAATAATTAGGAACAATCTGTTGTTCCATTTCAAGCTGAGCTAACAAGTGTTGTGCTTACAGTTTAAGGAATAGTCAACCCTTTCTGTTGAATAGAAAACTCAAAGATGAGGAGATAACACCCTAAGATGCAACCCTCTAAACTTCAAAGAAATTCAAAAGGACAAACCAAACCTCTCACATTTTTTAGGCAATCCTCACATGGCTGATGGGATTTTGGCCATTTGTCATTTATATCCCTATGATGTCTCAGCTAAGGCTCCTTGGTTATGACAGGGCATGTACTCATGCCTCTTTGTTCAATCTGCACTCTTTCCCTGAAGTTTCGGCATTGCCATAAGATGTGAAGGTGGCTCCAGGGGACCGATCCCTGAAACTGAGTTGAGCCCTTCCAAGGAAGTCTAGCATCAGTTACTCTGATTAATACTGTCCACCTCTACATGTCTCATTTCTGTACCTTATGAGTTAGGTTTTAGATGTGAATACAAGTACCGTTGATGGTCTTACCCTCCACTGCCCTTTGAACTCTAGCAGTATTTGACCTCTTTTGTTTGCACATCCAGTCACCTGCTGAACAGTGTGAGTATTGGTGACGGTGACTTTTCCTAGATCAGGGTGCATTGCTTACTGGGAGGCTAATTTTACCTGTTTCTTCACTAACCTGCTTGGTAATTGCCCTGAATCTTAATATATATTCAAACTCCAGTTGCACTGGGTTACACTTAAGTGTAGTGTTTATGCTACAGTGTCACACAGATGTATATTCCTTCAAGTTTCTCTTTGCTTTGTATGGAGGATAAGCACAGCACATCATTAACATAGTACATTCCAAATTGTTTTGCTCAGACAGGCCAAGTAGAGTAGGAGCTTTGCTGTCCTTTCCCACAGTACCTATGTCACACATCCTCCTAACGAGGTCAGCATCATGCTAATGCCACTTCAGGACAGGAAAAGATCTCTTTATAATCATTTTTTCAGTATAGGTGGAGTGAGCAAGTGCCATCACTACCAGCCTCTTGCCCTGCAGCTGCACTAAATTTCTTCTGTATTTTAGAACCTTTAGAAGAAAAATTTCCTGCTGATTTATAGTCTGACATATTGTGTCTTCCTACCCTTTTCATGACTGTAGAAATTAAAGGTTAGATGGAAATGGAGATTAATGTCTTTATTTATTTAATGGTAAAAAGAGAAGGGTAAAAATTATTTACAAGGTCTAGCAATGACAGGACAAGAGGCAATGAGTTTAAACTGGAATAGAGGAGATTTAGACTGGATGTTAGGAGGAAGTCCTTTACAGTGAGGGTGATTGGGACACTGGCACAGGTTGCCCAGGGAGGTTGTGGCTGCTCCCTCTCTGAAGGAGTTCAAGGCCAGGTTGGACGAGGCCTTGAGTGACCTGTACTAGTGGGAGGTGTCCCTGCCTATGATCTTTGAGGTCCCTTCCAACCTTACCATTCTATGATTCTATGTTTAGGTTCTGATGTGAGACCAGAAGAGAATTATCAGATGTTATCAAATTGTTATCAAGCCAAGCATGAGGCCAAAGGAAAACCAAAGAGCTTTTTGAACTGATTATGTAAAACAGTGCAAAGCCAATCCAGAGATGAAGAGTTTACATGATTGAAAACTGGAGAAAACACTCACAAGAAAAAAACACAGAGGCATGCTCAACTCGAGGGTCAATTATGTCCCTGCAAATGAAAAATTGCTGTGCTGGTTTGATGCTAACTGGAATATTCTAATGAAAGAAATTAGACCATTTGTTGTGAAAAGAAAATAATGATGAATTCTGTGTCATTCATTGGTTTGTTGAGAGGGATAAATGCCAAAATGTAAATAAGCTCTTGCTTTCTGTTCTCTGTCGCTGTATCTATTCACATCCTCTTAACTCCACTCTAATATCTTTCTACTGATCTCAGTTAACAGAAAACAACGTAAGCTTTGCTGGTTTGCCTGTCTGGGAAAGTAGAGGAAGAAAGAGAGGGGTAGCTTTGAGCCCTTCTGGGCAGCTCTATTTGTCCACGAGAGAGTGTGGATTTCTGTATTATTACTTATTTGCATATAGCTGTAAGTACTTGTAAAAATATTGTGTATATAAGCTTGTAAGTTTAGCTTTGCATTTCATCAGACTTCCAAGCCATCCGAGCTAGCTCAGTAGGGAGGCAGGGCAAGTTCCTAACTCACGTCAACCATGTATGTAGTGAGCAGTATGGAGGAAGAGCAGGGCAGTTATCTATCCCTCTGGTATTAAAAGCACTGCAGGGATCAGGTCAGCAGTTAACTCTAAAGAGTACTGTACATTTAAAAGAGCAGGAGTATGAGAAAGTCATATCCTGTAACCCAGGGGAAACTGAACATGTGCAACAACTGGAGGTGCTTCCTGTGATGATTCTTTTATCACTTGCACAAAGCCTTAGGCAGCTTTCCGTTTTCTGGTTGGAAATTTAACAAGTAAATCACCTCCCAAGGTGATTTTTGAATCACAGAATCATAGAATGGTAGGGTTGGAAGGGACCTCAAGGATCATTTAGTTCCAACCCCCTGCCATAGACAGGGACACCTCCCACTAGCACAGGTTACTCAAGGCCTTGTCCAACCTGGCCTTGAACATCTCCAGGGAAGGAGCAGAAACAACCTCCTTGGGCAACCTGTGCCAGTGTCTCACCACCCTCACCATAAATAACTTCCTCCTAACATCCAGTCTAAATCTCCCCTCTGCCAGTTTAAAACCATTACCCCTTGTCCTGTCATTGCAAGACCTTGTAAATAATTTCTCCTCAGCCTTCCTGTAGGCCCCCTTCAGGTATTGGAAGGCTACTATAAGGTCTCCTCGAAGCCTTCTGTTCTCCAGGCTGAAGAGTCCCTACTCTCTCAGCCTGTCCTCTCACTACTTCGTGCACCTAGATTTTAGTTACAAAGCAAGTAAATTCTCTCTAATAGGACAAACCCACATACTGTGCTATAAAAGTTGGAAAGTCCTTCAGTCTAGTATTTGATTTAGTTATTACAAAGGAAAATATTCCGTCGTTTGTTTCATAGCCAAATACAGAAAAATGTTTTTTGTGTGTGTGCTGCAGGTAGAGTCATCTCCATGTTACTTACTGACTGTAAGAGTCATAAGAGCAAGAAATATCCATCAGGCAGACATCTGTAAGTATCTGTTGTGCTCCCTGTGGTACTCTTAACTTTTCACGGTGTTCTAGGTAGCCCTGCTCCAAGAAAACTGCATTCTATTTTTTTTTTCCATGAGCAAAGAAAGTCCTCTCACTGGCATGCAGGTTCTGGCAATGAACAGAGAGTTCTGCTTCTCTTTGTGTCAGCCCCGCTCTGTGCAGAAGTAATTCTATAAGGTCACAGCTGTACCTGTTGCACATAATTCTCTACCTCTCCAAAGGGAGTAGGGAAAGGTGCTATAGTCTGTTGAAAACAGGAAATTCAGAAAGATGTCCTGTGTTTTCCTCTGGAGTATATTTATATGAAAAGGACATGGACTGGTTGGGATAATGGTCCAAATATCACAGAATGACAGAATGTTAGGGGTTGGAAGGGACCTCCAGAGGTCAAGTCCAACCTCCCTGCAAAGCAGGACCACTTAGGATAGGTCACATGGGAATGTCTCCAGGTGGGCTTTGAAGATTTCTAGAAGAGGCAGCTCCACAGCCTCTCTGGGCAGCCTGTTCCAGTGCTCCAAATATCAAAAATGGAGCAGCTTGATCTCAAACTTTGCTTGTGCTCAAAGCTTTCTCAAGGCTAAGCAACCCAAACAACCATACCCTGATTCCCTGTGTACCAGCTCTCACAGCTAAAAACTCATAAGGTGTTGTTCTGTTTGTAAGGTTCACTTCTGATGGCCTACAAGTGAAATACAATGAAAGAGTCTAACTTTACCTATGCAGAAATAAAAAAGCATTTTTCTTTGTTTTGGGCTTTTTGTTAATATTATGTGTGGCTGAAACAAAAGTTATCACTTTGTTTCCTTAACCCTTGAAGATATAGGGTGCTATAATGACCCTGAATTATTTTATACTTGGATAAACTGATTGCCTGATGACAGAAAAAAGTGAAAACTCTTTGGTTTCAATGCATTTATAATATCTCTAAACATATTAGTTCAGAGTAGAGTCATGTCCCTATTCTTTCTTCTTGATTCCTATTGACTAAAGTGTAATGTTTACATTAGACAAAACTGTTACTATGTATCATAGAACTGTCTCTGTAAGCAAAGTTTCATGTTGTTCAATTTGTTCTTCTAGAGCAAATCCTCATTTTAGATGTCTTTGTGTTTCTTAACGTTCAGTAAGCCAGACTGATTGCTACGTGAGCCTGTGGCTTCCAACTGCTTCAGCTGACAGGTTTCAGACTAAAACCATCAAGAATTGCAAAGATCCAGTCTGGAATGAAACCTTTTACTTCAGGATCCAAAGTCAGGTTAAGGTACTGAACTGAGACTTCTCTGGTGATGATGACTTAGGGAGCAAATGCCAGATTTTATCCTTTGGTAAAGAGGACATAAGTAATTTTCCCAAGAGTCAAGCAAAGATGCAGAAAGATGTGGGAATAACACATACCCTTAAGGTGTTTTTTTTTCATGCCACAAAAGACAAATGTACTTCTCAAAAATGGATAGAATATGACTTTTGAGATGTTTGTAATCTCCTCTCATTCCTTCTTGTAGGCAGATAACTACGTGGTGCAAATTTCCCCTCCTCTTCTTTCCATTCTTGCTCTTATTCTTGACATCCTCCCACTTCTCACAGCAGCTGACTAAAACAGCTGTCCCCCAGGATGTCCTGCTCTGAATGAAACTGGACACATTCCTAAAGTCCTCTATTTCCCTTCCCAGAATGTACTGGAGCTGTCACTCTATGATAAAGACATGGTTACTCAAGATGACCATCTCTTTACAGTGTACTTCGATATAGCCAAACTTTCCCTGGGAGAGCAAGTCTTCATGCACTTCAAGTGTGATTCACAGGTGAGGTCTGAATTGGGATTGGGAGTAGGGTGGTAAGAACATGTTTGTCTGCTTGTCTAAAGTGTTACTTTCAAAACCTTTCCTTTTTTTCCCTCTCATATATGGATACCCAGCCTCATGAAAGGGTGTTGTCTTTCACTCCGACTTGGAAAGCCCTCTTCACACTAGGATCTGTGGGTGGTCATAAGTACAAATACAGGCTGGGTGGTGAATGGCTTGACAGAAGTCCTAAAGAAAAGGACCTGTGGGTCTTGGTTGATGAAAAGCTCAACATCAGCCAACAATGTGAGCATGCAGCCCAGACAGCAACTGTGTGTCCTGGACTGCATCAAGAAACTCATGGCCAGGAAGTCAAGGGAAGGCCACGAGGATGATCAGAGGGCTGGAGCAGCTCTCCTATGAGGACAGGCTGAGAGAGTTGGGGCTCTTCAGCCTGGAGAAGAGAAGGCTTCAAGGAGACCTTGTAGTAGCCTTCCAGTATCTGAAGAGGGCCTACAGGAAGGCTGGGGAGGAACTATTTACAAGATCTTGTAATGATGGGATGAGGAGTAATGGTTTTAAACTGGCAGAGGGGAGATTTAAACTAGATGTTAGGAAAAAGTTCTTTGCAGTGAGGGTGGTGAAACACTGGTACAGTTTGCCCAGGAAGATTGTGGCTGCTCCCTCCCTGGAGGTGTTCAAGGCCAGGTTGGATGAGGCCTTGAGCGACCTGTACTAGTGGGAGGTGTCCCTGCCTGTGGTGAGGGGGTTGGAACTGGATGATCTTTGAGGTTATTTACAACCTAAACCGTTCTGAGATGGCTTTGGTGTTGGCAACAGAGACTTACATACTTCAGATGACTTTAGGTCACTTTGCGAAGCCTGCCCCCATCATGAATCAAGACCTGTGTCCATGCCAGTACGTGATGCTGTTTGTCATAACTTGTTACTAAACCTAGCAATTAGGAAGTAATCATTCTTAATCAGAACCAAGTATCAAACCAAACTAGTTGCTAATGATGGATTGTGGCACAGGTATTTAAATAAGGTGTCTAAGTCATACCACTCTGCTTGGCAACAAAAAATATTCTTATCTTGAATCATAGAATGATTTTGGTTGGAAGAGACCTTAAAGACCCACCTAGTCCCAACCTCCCTGCCATGGGCAGGAACAAATGTCCAGGAAGACTCTCTAACTTACATGTGTCACTTCTTGGTATATTATGTCTGTCCATGTCCTAGTCTCTAGCACATCATTGCATCATTTGGTTGATTAATTACCTTGTCTACACACCCTTAAACTCCATTCTGAAATTTTCTATCTCATAATGCCTTATTTGACCATTTTTTTCTCTGCAAAATACCAGAGGAGCAATGTGTAGACTTCCTCCAGCCCTTGATAAATTAGAAACATTCAGCTCGTTCCTGGGTCTTACAGGTGCCATATCCAAACCTTTCATCACTGCATTTGCACAGCTAAAGTAGTTAGAGCTTATACTCCTCAGACCTTTGTAAATGTTTTTGTCCTATCTGAATAACTTTTGGGTATCTTTAATGGAATAGGTAATTGGAGCAACTAAGTAACATACGTGATCTCTCTTCTCTGTTCACCATTCCTTCTTCCCTCACCTTGATTTTCTCTTTCCTGTGCTTTCCTCCTCCTACAGAGCATACTCCCCTCCACCCCACAGACCAGGTTTTAATGTCAGATTTACCTCTACCCCAGTGCCCTCAACATGTTGCCAAGCAAAGCTGTTGTGCTTTTCCACACCTGCTTTCACTTTGTTATGTCACCATTTCCTCTCCTTACACCAGCAAGCTTGGACTGCTCCTCTCAGCAGACCCTCCCTCTCTTTGCTGGCTGACTTGGTTTGAGATAGCACCCTTGTCTGTGTCTGTCCCTTATGTCCCAGCAGAAGCAGGCAAGACAACTGCTTTCTTTGCTAAAAACTGCTATTGCAACCATATAGAAACTTCCTATCCATAAAAGAATCTAGAGGCATAAATCATACAGATGTGAGGCAATGGATGCTTCTATCTTAAATGCTCTGCCAGTCATAAATAGTCCATATCTATATATACTGTGAGAGTAGGAACTTGCATTGTAAGAACTGACTGTAGACTAGCATCAAATCCATTTACCTTTTATTATTTTCCAGAGACAAGAAGAGCTAGAGATGGGATTTGCATTGGATAATATGTGAGTAAACATGAAACCATAATCTGCATCAAAAAGAAACAGCAATGCAGAGGCATGAAATAATCTAATTGCCAGAGTGCATCATTCCTTGATGATGCTGGTGATGAGTACAATTTCCAATGGAATCTGTGCTATGAGATGTGTGACAAATCGGTCTGTGTCAGAATGGCCTCCCATGAACTTCAGGCATACAGGAAGAACACCCTAAAACCTTCTCTTTGCACAAAGTATATACTATTTAAGATCAGAACACTGTAACTGCCGTTTTGTTATACATCTGCCTTTGAGTTCAGCAAAGGGGTTCACCTCCCTTTGAAGCCAAGCATGGAATAATGCACTGGATTTATGATCTAGAACCATTAAAAAAAAAAAAAAAAAAAAAAGGATTCTGTGAAACCATCTGCAGCCTCAACCTGGGGCTCAGCACAAAATCACTGCAGAGTTTGGCCCCACAGTACCTTTTTATTTCCTGCTAAGCCTCAGGACTGGACAAGCCAGTTGGATGACAGCTGCACCTTGACAGAGTACAATGAGAAAACTTGTACTGTGAGTCTTCTGGGACTTTTCTTCCAAATCCAACACACAGCTAAAAATAAGCAAGACAAAAAAAATCAAGAGAAGGATGTGGCTCATTAATCATGCTGTAATTACACTGAGTTACTTAAAATGTATTTTTCTTTCTGGTTCCTAGTTCAGGCCCTCCTGAAGCCATCATTACTAATGGAGTGCTAGTGGTGAGTGTTATGTCATCTGTCTTGTCCTGTTCCCACACTTGCTTCACTTGACTCTCAGTCATCAGGCCAACACAACTTTTGAGTGGGAAAATCCAGCACTGACACACTGAGAATTCCCACTTCACCATCTGCCTCACAATGAGGCTGGCACTCATAGAGAGGCTGGGGCTGGAAGATTCCCCATGTCCTTCAGGTGTTGCAAAGGCAGCACACACGTGTGGTGTGGTTTAGGTCTGAGTAATCAGTGCAGCAGTGAACTTTGCCTTGGGCATTACACCTCTTGGATCCCTGTATTGCCCAAGTGATAGAGCTTGTCTTGGCCCAGGCCCTCACCATTCCCTCTATTCATAACTACACTTTTTACACAGGGACTTACTGACCATGCCATTTGCTGTTTTATTAGCTTTGGTTCCTCATTATTTCTGTTTAAATCATAGAACGGTTTGGATTGGAAGGGACCTTAAAGATCGTCTAGTTCTATCCATGGTCCACCATAGGCAAGGACCTCCTACTAAACCAGGATGCTCAAGGCCTCATCCAACCTGGCCTTGAACATCTCCAGGAAGGTGTTGTCCATAATCCTCCCCGACCAGTATGTTCCAGTGTCCCACTACCCTTACTGTAAAGAATTTCTTTCTAATATCCAGTATAAATCTACCCTCCTCAAACTTAAAGCCATTCCCTCTTGTCCTATCACTACGAGCCCTTATAAAAACTCCCTTCCTGGCTTTCCTGTAAGCTCCCTTCAGATACTGAAAGGCCCCTTTAAGCCTTCTTTACTCCAGGCTGAACAATCAGTCCTCTGCATCTCTGTTGGGATCCTGTGAGGGCTGTTTTTCACATTGGCCTCCACTTTAACCCTTCTGCAAGCTCTGTTTATCCACACTGCACACCCAGCCTTGCCCTGGTTGCGTTCAGTTTCTCAGAGAATCCTTCTGTCTCAACCAGTATCTGAAAACAAGGTTGTGGTTGGGAGAAAACATTTTTCCTTAGGACAAAGTGCACTGCCTGTAATGGCATTCACAGCATCATCAGCAGGGGCTCAACTAGGAACCCAAATCTCAGACTGGCAAATTCCCTGCCATGACATATTTTGTTGTGTCTCTTATAGTCTCGCAAAGTCTGCTGCTTGGAAGTCCAGGTGGTTGAGAAGAAAAAGAAAAAGGAGAAGAAATCTTTATCAAGTAAGGTTATTTCTCCATCAGCTATCTTAAAATCATGACCTGCTAATTAGCTTAATGTAAGACAATTAACTTAATGTAAGAATGAAAAAAAAACAACCAAACAAATCCAAACCATGACAACAGCTTGTGATAAACTCTGTAAGAAAAAACCTTGTTTCAAATTTGATGACAAAACTACTCTGTGCCTGATTTTGTGTTGCTTCACTAGAGAGAGGATTCTCCTTTAAAGTGCAAGGCTCTTATGAGGGCACCCAAGACATTGTGCTGGGATCTGACCTGGTCTTCAACTCCTCCTGTGCTAAATTCCACTACGCCAGATACAAGCAGCCAGTGTTGGATGTTGTGCTACCAGGGAAGAAGCAGCCTTCCTCCTTTGTATGTAATGGCATGTAAAGTAGCTACTGGCCATAACCAGTAACACTAATTTGCATTATGGAAGGAGACTAATGTTCCTTACAACATAAACCTGCATATAGTTGTATTTTTTTTTCAGCGCTCCCATATGCATGATACAGGCTCTCCAAACGTGGGACTCCATTTCCTACCAAATGGGAAAAAATGGATCTTAGCAGAGGTGAGTGCCTGCTCTTTCGTGGGAGAGGTTGAGAAACCTGAGCCTGGAAACCTGCAGTCCTCTGATGATCATCAGGGTGCTTTCTAATGATGAAAACCTGCAGGCAAAAATGCCACAGTCTAACAGTGCTAGGTCTTTAGGGGATATGGCCAGGCTGTGCCTTATTCTGTTTGAATGGGTAAGGAAATTGGGCGATCTTATTACTCCATCCTGATCCTACTTCATGGAGGCTCTACTTTTCCCCTTCTCATGCACCAGTGGGGACCCAACTCACTAACTGGGACAGCACCAGTCTCTTGCTGATGCTGAGCAGGGTTTGCAAAAGACTTTTAGGTTTATGGTGAAAACAATAACATACACAATGAAAGGACCATGGTTGTTGTGGGATATAAGCCACGGAAAGGGAGAAGCAAATGCTGCTATGTAGAATAGTAGTTTGGCTGCAGACTGGCTGGTTGCCTGAGGGAGATGAGTAAAGTACACATCATCACTTTCCTCTATAAACAGCAGTTGTCCTCAGATGTCACACTCACATGAAAACATTGGGAATTACTGAACAACCTCCCTGACAATAAACCACTGCAATTAAGTCACACTGACTTCTGGATTATCTGTTGCTCCTGACTTGTACCCACATTGCTAGGAAGGCACAAACTAAAATTCCCCCCTGGAACTGCAGGTGAGGAAGACAGCTAAAACAGATTGCCATGACTGCACTGTTTGTGTTCTTTCTTTCCAGGATAAAGGATTTGATTTATACGTGAAGGCAGAAGACTGGTAAGAGACTTACCCATTCTTGGAGACTAACTCATCCTTAGCTGAACTCATCTCACCCTCTTTACTGGGGAGGAGGCACTCACAGGAGACAGGAGGTTGCTTGACAAAGCAATGTAGAACTTAGATGAGCTGGAAGTAAGTTGTGCATGTACAACTAATAACACACATAGATAATCCACATGGAGACAGGAATAATGAAAAATATGCACAAAATTCAAGAAATAATGTCACAAGTCAGTTATAGGAGTCAGTGTAATGCTTTTCACGGTCTTTAACCCTTTCTCTCACACTGTGCAAGAGTGCAGGTGATTGCCCAGTGCTGCTGATCATGAAATAGATGAACTTACTGCCTACTTTAGGACGAATACGAGAAGCTTTTCCCACAACTCTCAGTGCAGGCTAAAGTATGAAAGAATCCAGGCTGCAGATGTCTCAGAAATTATCTGCAGGAATGTCTTTACCATGTTTTCTTCTGATAATTCCTTGGAAATTTATCAGTCCCTTTTTCTAGCATTCTCTCCTAGAATCACAGAATCGTTTGGGTTGCAAAAGAACATTCATGTCACCAGCCGTCAAACTACCACTACCAAGTCATTACTAAACCTTGTCCCTAGGTGCCACAACTACACATCTTTTAAATACCTTCTGGGATATTGACTGCCACTTGGAGTGGGAGTCTGTTTCAGGGCAACCTGTTCCAGGGCTAGACCACTCTTTCAGTGAAGAAATTTTTCCTAATATCCAAACTAAACCAACCTTAGCACAGCTTGAGGCCATTTCCTCTTGTTCTATCTTTTCTTACAGTGTCCTGCAGCGTTGTAGACCTGCTTGGGTGTGTAGTAAACGCTCCTCCTGTAGATTTAGTACTTTTTGGATCTGGTTATTTCCTTCTGTTGGAAACCTTGGACTTCTCTATCAATAATGAAATGCAATATTCTTTTGTCCTGATCTCTGTTCCAGCCCAGACCACCTTGATGTGCGTTTAGGATTTGACCTCTGCATGCAGGAGCAAGATTTTCTGTGCAAAAGACAGAAGTATGTTGCTCCTGCTCTCAAGAAGGTACTACAACTGGAACAGGATCTGCTGGACTGTGAGGTTGGTAGGGCAAATACTCAAAAACATCTAATGAGTTCTTAACAGTGGGGAAATAACAGCGTAATATGAGCTCTTTTTTCTTCATGGTTAATTTTTCTTCTGATCTTTCCTTACCTTTAATGTTATGTACACTTCCAACACTGCTCCATAGCTCTGATCTCACCCTGCCATTTGTGTCCTTTGCAGCTGCTCTCCTGAGTTTCACTTTTCTCATGCTACACCTCTATTACTAGCCAGACTAGATAGTCCTTACGTAGAACCAGTTTCTACCAGTCTTCACCCTATGATTATTATCCTCATTGATAAACATTCATCCTCTCTTTGAGCTGTGATAGTTCCTTTTAATACCTGCCTTTAAAAATGACTTTCTCTCTTACCATCTGTTTTTTTTTTAACCACTTGTGTGGAACGTATTGGAGACTGGGAGACTGGTGCCAGTTACCTAAGCAAAACCTGTCATTACTTTTATTCCTGTTCTCCTTTATAGAGTAAATGGCAGCTTATGTTTCAGTAGAAATCATTTGGAAAGATATGTGTGTCCGGGCAAACGTAGTTATGTCAGACTTTGTGTAGCCAGAGGTTTCAGTCTCAGTCAGCTGCAACACACCAGCTGATACCAGCCCTTTCTGTTCATGCATTGCACAGACCCCAGTGGTGGCCATCATGACCACAGGAGGAGGAATGAGATCTTTGACGGCACTGTATGGCAGTCTGCAGGGACTCAAAAAACTCAATGTCTTGGATTGTGCCACCTACCTGACTGGCTTGTCTGGTACTACATGGTAGGTTGGACTGGGCAGCTCTTGACTGGAGTCTTCCTGATGACACTTGTGTGCAGTAGTATACCTATAATAGCTTCTCAACAGTCCGGCTTTGTTGATCTCTTCCCCAAACTGAAAGTCTTTTCATGGGGGAGAGTCACACGATTTGCAACAACATGGAAATTAGTGTTTTTCTGAGAGAAGCTGTTGTAAAATTGCTCAAGCCATTTTGTCAGGGAGAATGACTGTAACTTCAAAGGGAATGTGATGATTCCTTGGGGAACTGAAAGCACAAAACTTTCACTTAATTTCAAATCAAATTTAAATAGAAACATGGAATATATCCATTGCTGACTTCAAACCTTGGTGTGGTTTTGGTTTTTTTTTTCTTCTTCAATGTAAATTTCTTCTTCCCAGGACCATGTCAAACTTGTACAGAGATGCTGACTGGTCACAAAAGGATTTCGACAAGCAAATCAGTGAGGCTCGAAAACATATGACAAAATGCAAAATAAATTCCCTTTCCTTGGATTATTTGAAGTATTACAAAAAGCAGCTGTGCCAACGGAAAAGAGAGGGCCGCAAAACATCTTTTATAGATCTCTGGGGGCTTGTCCTGGAATCTTTGTTACATGATGGGGTACAGTATGTCATAAAGCAGCATTTACAGTGGTTTTAAATGTCCTGAAAATTAATTTCTGGAGAAGATATTTTTGTTTTTGTTCTGAGAGAGTTAGTTTGCTACCAGATTGTGTGTACGCAGCAAAGAACCATTCCCTGAACTTTTCGCAGCACTCTTTTGGATACCCAACCATGGTGGAATGTAGCATTTTTGCTTGTGGGATTTTGGATATGTTTCTCTACAGCAATTCCTACATTAACATTTGGGGGTGGGGGGTGGGAATTAATTAAGATGTCTTTTATTTAGAAATAGCAAAATTATAGACATTATCTTAATGCCCATCAGAGATCCACAAACAAACTTGCAGACTTCTGAAATATGCGTGAGGTGTTACATAAACTTGCAGCACAATGCATTAAGCTGGTTTGTTACATCAGTTTTGCTTTCTGCTCTTCATCATTTCCCTTCATCTTCATCCTGCTGGGTCAGCAAATGGTCTGGCATCAGATGGGATACCTGCAGATATTTCAGTAACAAAATGTTTGCAGGAGTTTTGAGAAATATGAACCATTTCAGAATTTAAGCCCAGCATGCATTATACATTAAAGGCAGGAATTTTTCTGCCCTGCAAGCTTAGATGTAGAGAAATGTGCTTGTGCTGCTTTTCATCTCAGTGCAACCATATTTCTGGAATCACAGAAAGACAACCATAGACTCTCTGATCAGCAACAAGCCATTGATCGTGGCCAGAACCCATTGCCGATCTATACTGCAGTCAATGTCAAGAACAACTATAGCACTCTGGATTTCAAAGGTAACTATGAGACTTCTGGGACTGGGACTGACTTGTCTTTATATTTAAGCTGGTAGATCCTGAGACAGACTTTTCAGATAATCATAGAATGGTTTAGGTTGGAAGAGACTTCAAAGAACATCTAGTTCCAACCCTCCACCATAGGCAGGGACACCTCCCACTAGTACAGGTCACTCAAGGCCTCGTCCGACCTGGCCTTGAACACCTCCAGGGAGGGTGCAGCCACAACCTCCCTGGGCAACCTGTTCCAGTGTTTCACCACCCTCACTGTAAAGAACTTTTTCCTAACATCTAGTTTAAATCTCCCCTCTGCCAGTTTAAACCCAGTACTCCTCATCCTGTCATTAAAGACCTTGTAGATAGTCCCTCTGCAGCCTTCCTGTAGGCACCCTTCAGATACTGGAAGGCTACTCCAAGGTCTCCTTGAAGTCTTCTCTTCTCCAGATTGAAGAGCCCCAACTTTCATAGCCTGTCCTCATAGGAGGGGTGCTGCAGCCCTCAGATCATCTTTGTGGCCCTCCTCTGGACTCGCTCCAACACTTACATGTCCTTCTTGTGTTGGGGACTCCAGAACTGTACACAGTAATCTAAACCAGGTTCTCACTTAAAGACCAGAACCTCAGATGATCTGTGTTTGTATAATGTCCTTGTGGTCAGGTAAAAGTTTAAATGTCTATGCAGTAGACTCAGAAACCTTCCAAAGGCTTCTCATGTTCGTGAGTTTTCATTCGTACCATGCGTATGGTTTAATACCACTTGTCTGAAATATTAGACTTCAGTGCAGAAATTATCTTAGTTGCTGACTCCTTTCACGCCCATGATAGAAATAGAATTTGTATCCACAGCTAAGGGGCCTCTCTGTTCTGTACAGAATAGTAAAACACTGTTCTCCTCTCTGTGTTCCTTTTCACAGAATGGGTGGAGTTCACCCCTTATGAGGTGGGGTTGCAGAAATATGGAGTTTTTGTTCGCACTGAGGATTTTGGCAGTGAGTTCTTCATGGGTCGGTTGATGAAGAAGATCCCTGAATCTCGGATCTGCTTCTTAGAAGGTAAGCTCTTAAAACCATTTCAATGGTTTTTGTCTTTCTTTAATTGTGAACTGTATAAACCACTCACCAAGGAAGCATTGGTGCGAGACTGACAGGGCATTTTCACTAGGAGAGGATAAATATCATAGAATCATAGAACCATAGAATGGTAAGGTTGGAAGGGACCTCAAGGATCATCTAGTTCCAACCCCCTACCATAGGCAGGGACACCTCCCACAAGTACAGGTTACTCAAGGCCTCCTCCAACCTGGCCTTGAACACCTCCAGGGAGGGAGCAGCCACAACCACCCTGGGCAACCTGTTCCAGTGCCTCACCACCCTCACTGTAAAGAACTTCCTCCTAACATCCAGTCTAAATCTCCCCTCTGCCAGTTTAAACCCATTGCCCCTTGCCCTGTCATTGCAAGTCCTTGTAAATAGTCCCTCCTCCAATAGTCCCTCCCACTATCTTATTGCCAAATTAGTATTACCTCAATGGATTCAGTTTACTGTAAAAAAAAATCAGAATGACAGACAAATAGTTATTTTTATTTTTAAAGCTTATTTTGAACAGAAGCATAGTATTGCTTCCAGACCAACAATAAAATTCAGATCTCTGGGAATCCGTGGTACTGCTCGTGTTACTGCAGAGTGGTGGACTGCAGGGCCTCTTGCCTCTTCCACAGCTAGCCAGTGTGCTTCCTATAGACAGTTTACACAAGTCTTTGTGCTGATTCTCCGCAGCATTGGAGTGTGTTTGAGCTTGCCAGGTGCCCCCTGAACCAAAGAGTCATTTTTGGCCAAGTGCCACCAGTTGCAGTTTCTGCAGTGCTTGGGCAAGCCTGGTGGTGGAACAGTTCAGTCATATTCAGAAGAATTTTTGCTGCTGACTGAAGCAGAGCATGAATGTGTGCTTTCCAGACAGAGCCAAGCTCTCAACTTGTGACTGGTTCAAGAAGCAAAACTTTCTCCAAAGGGGCCACTTTTCTTCTAGTGAGTGAGACACTGCACTATTGTAGCCTAAGCCTGTGCCGAGCGTGTGTGCATTTGCACATACCGAACAAACAAAACATTGAGAACTTGTGCATGAAGGGATAACCAAAGAAATTGCTTCTCAGGTTCAAAAATGAAAGGGCAAAACTGATCCTTTGGTGTCCTAACAGACTTTTCCTCACGAAGGGAAGCCTGCAAAGGCAGAGGCTGTAAGACTGCATGGTAGCTAAATCCTTATCGATAAAATTTCCCATCAAATTACAGACTTTCATCCTTTCTTTTTATACATGCCTTGTGCTGCTTGAGTTGCTAGGTTTTTTTTCTTTCTGAAATCTCAAGCTCCTTAAATCATATTAATTCACACAAATTTCACCATTCATTGGTGGATGTGGAAAGAGGTAGAGGTAGAGATGTATTTCTCAAAATAAAGTTTAAAAACCATCAGCCAACTAAAAATGGCACATCATCCGCTTAAAACAATCTAAGAGGAAGCATAAAGCTCACAATGTTCATCTGATAGTAACAGTTCTGCAATTCATGATGTGTGAATATCTGAACTAGAAAGCTCTTTCCTTTTGCAGGCATGTGGAGTAGTTTATTTTCCTTGAATGTGTTGTACATCTGGAATTTGTCCCATTCATCAGAAGACTTCTGGCACAGGTGGACCCAGGACAAAGTTGACAACATAGGTAAATTATCAGAGTTCTTCCTTTCTGTGTATTAGTTCTCAGAGTTAATTTTAGCTAAAGCATCCTAACCATTTGCAGCGTGGAATGTGCACACTCTAGCTGTCATTTCTTTGAGTGTTTCTTCAAAAGCCACGTTGTCTTTCTGGATGAAATTGGATTCAAAGCTTGGAACCACAAAGCATAATTTGATAATTGAATAAACTCCAGTCCTGCGATCTGTTTTCAACACTGATGTCAGCAGATGAGTAAAATATTCAGAAATAATAAGATTTTGGTTACATTAAGTCAGAGCTGCTGTAATAAAAATAAGTACAACTATCACTTTCCAAAGCTTGCATTTCATCTATTCTATAAGTATGCATATGTTTGGTGCAGATTTTTCTTGCTGACTCATATTGGATCTTGATTTTTATCCAAGTCTGCACTGTGTAAGGAAATGGTATTCGGATGGTAAGAGTAGAATTTTATTCTCTTTTCCACTTGGTGACTTTGTGCTTCTTGAGTCTTTTCATTTGATACCTTTTACATAAAGGGAACACTGAATTAATTGTATTACTTAGCTTTGACATCTTTGGGGTTGCCTTTGGCCTAGACAGGTAGAGTTTACTATCCTTTCCCTGTGCAGAGGAGGAACCTGTCCTACCACTGAAGCCGCACGAACTGAAGACTCGCCTGTCCACCCCTCCTGGCCCACTCAGCAGTGCTCTTCGTGGTGCTCTCACCGACCGCCTCTGCATTGCCCAGGAGCACAGTTTCCTAAAAGGCTTACAGATGCATAATGACTACCTGGAGAACAAGCACTTCTGTAGATGGAAAGGTAGTGGAAGACTTGTTTGCCTGAGGGGAAAGAATTAGCAAGAAGAACAAACCAAAACCCTAGATTTTATATTGAACCTATTCGCCAAGGTTAGAGGCCATGTTTGGGCAGAATCACTATTAGGTCGATCATTTGTGGCACACAAATGAGATGTAGAATGGCATGGTATGGAGCTCCATGTCAATGGCTTGCTGGTGGCACACACCTCCTTATGCAAGGGCACCAGGTTCTCTCTGATGCACTCAGTGGGAAGGCACAAGGAACCACCTTCATGAATGCTGCTACTGCAGGTCCAAAACTGCATATGGCCAAAGAAGGGAGAACAGATGAGAAGGGATAGAGCAAATCTCCCCATTCCAGACAGTAACCAGTTAGGGCTCTGCAGTCATGGTGTAAGAATGAAAAACAAGCTTAGCAGTTTCACACTGTTGTACTCACAGGAAAAAAATATCTTTCAGATACCGTGTTAGACACATTTCCTAACCAGCTGACACAATCAGATGAATTCCTGTCTCTAGTAGACACCGGATTTTTCATCAACACAAGCGTCATGCCACTTCTAAAGCCAGAAAGAAAGGTGGACGTCATCCTGCATTTAAATTACAGTGCAGGATCCCAGACACAGGTGAGAGGACCTGAAGCAGTCCCTATTTCTTCTCCAACAGCTGCATGCCTGGAAGTCTTTAAAACTTAGGTGTTTTCTAGATTGGTCCTACTAAAAGTCTTAACCATTAGCATTCTGAGCTTAATGCTGCAGTGTGATTCTTCATTTACAGGCTCTACAAATTCTCAGTGGTTCTTCTGTTTAGATACAGCTGTTCTGTGTGAAGAACTCTGGCAAAACAAAAGCCTTCTTTCCAGCAATGCAGTGTTTTCCAACAGGGCTTTCATGGCTAACTTGGAAAATGCCCCATTTGTTACTGGATGCCAGGAAATCCAGAGATTTGAAACCCAGTTCAAGTCTTAGTACTGATCTGTTCTGTTCTTTGAACCAGGCTCTGGACCAAACCTGCAAGTACTGCTCAGAGCAGGGAATCCTTTTTCCCAAGGTGGACTTGAGTGAAGAAGACAGGAAAAACCTGAAGGAATGTTACCTCTTTGATGGTGCTGAGACTCCAGGGGCACCAGTGTTGCTGTTTTTCCCACTAATTAACGATACCTTCCAAAAATACAAAGCACCAGGTAAGTGACCGAACATGTTGAAAAAAAGGTTGATATCACGGCCATCCTATCAACTCTTGAGCTTCATTGTTGTTTTATTTCAGTACATCAAAGCTCTCTATTGCTTAATCTATTTTTACCATACCAGATTTGATGCCTTGGCGGTGATGCTTAGTCAGTTCGCAGATAGCTTTGATGAATCCACATGAGCTACAGATACAGCTCAGAACTGCAGTATTAGACCTATGTAAGACTATTTTCCTGCCTGATAGCCTGAAGCAGCTCATACCCACCTGAGCCAGGGACTGAACTGTCAATTCGAAAAATACTTGTTAAAAAAAACATTTAAACTCACAAAAGAAACTCAGATTATGAACTCTCACTGTGGACAGGCATCTCCTTTCCTTACTCCGTTAAGAGCTGCTTGTGACCAGAGTAACTCCCATCTCTCAGCAGTGTTTGTCACACTCTCCTCCTAGGTCTGAAGCGCTCAGAGTCAGAGATGGAAGATGGTAAAGTTGATCTCTATGGCTGCTGTTCCCCTTACTCAACATATTCAATTCAGTACTCTGAGAAGGCATATGACCGTCTGGTTCAGCTGGGTGAATACAACATCCTGAATAATGAAGACCTCATTCTGCAGGCCTTGAACACAGCTGTGGCACGGAAAAGGCAAAAGAAATAATGTCAGACATTGGAGAACACTTTTGTGTCCCTTAACCTGCTGAGAGATAGAAGATCCCTTACAATCAACAAGCAGACTTAAGAGGATTCCATCTCAACCCCACTAAATGGCAGTCTCAGATGAACAAAGAGACTGAAGATAAACTTTTTTTCTCCAAAGAATTTCACTGCAGCAGTTTGTTGCAATTCAGCCACAAAAGTGGAGTAGGAGTCATTGTATGGTTCATTGTATGGCCCTAAAAACGAAGGTGCTAAGATAACAATGAGTATGGTGCTAGTTGCCTTGAGAAACAGTTTGAAATATTTAAATGCTCAGGGCATACCACATTAAAAGCATATTTTATTAACTCTGCTTGTGTTTTATGTTTGCAAGGTGGTGGTGAGGCAACGTGGCCTGTGGTATAGGCTTGTGACTGGCATCATGGCATGTTTTAGACAAGTGTTTCAAGAAAGAAAGGCATCCCGAGGACACAAATCACCTTCAAAAAAGGCTTTGGACAGAGGCAGAGGAGACACAGGTCATGGGTATGAGATCAACTGAGAAAGCAAGAGCGTTGATAAAGTTCTCCACTGCCTGTCTGCCAAGATCCTCTGCATTTCTTCACCACTTTGTGGCTACTCGTCCCTCTTCCTAGTTATGGTGTGAGCGGTAGTAGTTTAGTAACAAGAAATATAAGCTGAACACTTCTGTCTTCAAAGCCTCTCAAAATAAGGGCAATTTGACAGCTCTGTCCGCCCTTGCTGTTGGCTGGGTCTTGCAAGAGCTTGCCACCTGCAGAATTAGGAGACAACCACACAGGAGCAAAAGGGTTTTACACAGTTTCAGTGCTTAAAGAAAGATTTTGTGGTTTGCAGGAGGGCATCTAAGGAGGATATCTTGCCACAGGAATGTTATTTTTTTTCCCTCTTGAGATAGCACAGATTTATTTTAACTATAGTTTTAAAATTTATTTTAACTATAGATAAAATACTTTAACTATAGTGTTTCTGTGAGCCTTGTGCCAGATGTGAAGAAGGCATGAAAGGTGTTGCCTATAGAGAGCTCTGGAAGCTTTGGGAAAGTTTACTATGTCAAGTATATCCTTCTACATGGCAAGCTGCTTCAGGAGGACCCGTGCCTCCTGGCTGTAATTTCTCAAACACAGATGGATTTGGAGCTTTGACCACCCCTTCAGGAATTGTTCTCCAGTGTTTGACCAGCTACTCAGTAAAGAAGTGCTTCCCAGTGTCCAGTCTGAACGTCTCCTGGTGCAGCTTTGGACTGTTCCCACACATCCTACCACTGGATACCAGTGAGAAGAGTCTAGTATCATCTCCCTTTCTGTTTCACTTTCTCATGAAGCTGTAGAAAGTGACGAAGTCACCCCTTAGCCTCCTGTCCTCCAAACTAGACAAGCTCAAAGGCCTCATAGGACTTTGCTTCCAGGCCTTTCTTCAGCTTTGTTGCCCTCTTTTGGATGCATTCAAAGACCTTCACATCCTTCTTAAATCAGAAGTCTCAGAATGCACACAACACTCAACGAGAGGCTGCACCAGTGCTGAATACAGGGATCATCACCTCTTCTGACTGGCTGCTCACGCTGAGTTTGATGCATCCCAGAATGGTGTCTGTCCTTTTGGCTGCCAGGGCACAAACTGCTGACTCATGTTGAGCTGCTGCAGACCAGCATTCCCAGATCCCTTTCTGCAGGGCTGCTCTCCAGCCACTGCTCTCCCAGGTTATATGTTTGCTTGGTATACAGGACTCTGTACTGGGTTTTACATGGCGAGGTTTTGGTAGGAAGGTGGGTTGGGCACTGGTGGGGTGGGCTCTGTGGATTGCAGCCACATTGTAGCAGATCAAGGGAGGTTCTCCTCCCCCTCTACTCTCGTGAGAGCTTGTCTTGAGAACTGCATTCAGTTTTGGGCTCCTTAGTCTAAGAGCAACAGCGATCTGCTGGAGAGGGTCCAGCAGAGGGCTACAAGGATGATTAGGGGGCGGGAGCACTGCCTGATGAGGAGAGGATGAGGGACCTGGGGCTTTTTAGTCTGGAGAAGACAAGACTGACAGGGGATTTAATAAATGTTTATAAATATCTGAAGGCTGGGTGTCAGGAGTGGGGAGACAGGCTCTGTTCACTTGCTCCCTGTGATAGGACAATGAGAAATGGATGTAAGTTGCAGCACAAGAGGTTTCACCTCAACACAAAGAGAAGCTTCTTTACTGTAAGGGTCACAGAGCACTGGAACAGGCTCCCCAGAGAGGCAGGAGGGTTGGACTCCATGATCTCTTTGGGTCCCTTCCAACCCCTGACATCCTGTGATCCTGTGATTTCAAGGCTTATGCACAGGATTTTATTTCTGTTTTCCAGATGGATAAATAAAGGTATCCACAGCGTGCTTGGCTGAGTCATGTCACTCTGAAACTTTAAATAGCATCATCAGAGCCTGGTAGAGGGAGCAGGACACAATGTTTCTGTAATGACACACCTGCCAAGGACATGAGTGCTTTGTGCAGCTCTCTGTTATTAAAACAGGGCAGAAGAAGTGTCAGTGGCTGTGAAATGTTTGCCTTGTTCCTCTACAGGAGCCCTTTGGATATAGTCATGCTTTTATTTCTCTACTGCTGAGAAGCTTTAAGTGTAGTTTGTCCAGAGTAGAATCTCAGAAGGTATTTTTTTGTGGATTATGGGCGGGTTCTAGCTCTCAGCTCTTCACTTTGTATTTATCCTTTCAGGGTGAAACTCTGAAAGCTGGTCTTCTTGTAGTCATCCTGGGCTGATTTTCTCATGACCAGTTTATTTTCTTTGCACAGTCAGTGCGAACCTCTGAAGGGATGGTTCTCACAGCTAGAACAAGTCAGATGTAATTTCCTTACAGAGCATCATTAGTGGTTCCAGCTTCAGCTCTCACACATCAAGTGCAGAGGTGGTATCTCTGACATGATTTTGTATTTGCCTTCTCTTCTAGGATGCCCCCTAAATGGATAGGCTCTTTCAAATGACTGTGATCATTTGCAGGGTGTCTCATTTTAGTACATTCTCTGGATCATGCTTTTGCTCAATCAGGCCTAACCCAAGATTCAAGAAACTCAGAGGAGACTTTTTATACCTTTCATGCATGAAGACAAAACAGGGAGTTCAGCAAGCAGCAGCAGTGTGCTGCAGAAAATAATCACTGAAGATCTTAGGGGAGATGAGGAAGACCTGCAAAGATCTTGGGGGCTAAAGGTAAGCCTGCAAGGACATGGGGGTTGTCTGCATCCTTTGCCTTTGCAGTCCTTGTTTGCAAGTGCCTAATTGTAAGCCTTTAGCAAAATGCTGAGGGACAGCTTTCTAGGGCAGATAGTTGGTTGCTAAGTGGTCCTACCAGCTTGTGCTTTTTTACGAAGTCCATTTTATAACACTGCACAGAGATCTTCAATTGTTTGGCTCTGGTTAGCTTCTACCAGGCTGTGGAAGAAGAAAGTAAAGCAGCAAATACGATTTTATCTTTACACTAGATTATTCACCTTATATCTTCTCATAAACTTTTAAAAGCCAGAAGTACCATCAGACCATCTTGTTAGACTGGCTAGATGTCACACCAACAGGTCATGCAGTTATTTAAATGTCAGTCTTGATTGACTGTGGCTGACCAAAGTCTACCTGGCAGAAAAATGAGCCCTCTTCTGTTAAAGCTTGCAGGAATGATGAAGTTGCCACATTTAATGGAAGTACATTCTAGTGGATAATCATGTTCCAGCAATAAGTACACACCTTGTTTCCAGCCTCATTTAGTTTGACCAGAACCCAGTTCTTGTTACATCTTTTCCTAGTAACTTAAGAGCCAGTGCACAACCACTGTTTCCTCGTTAGGGTCGGTGTTTTAAAAATATACCAAGGTTACATCACAGTCTTCTTTTTGTCTAACCAGTAGATTCATCCCCTCAAGTCCTCATTATGAAAACCCCCACCTTTACTTGCTCTATCCAGCTGTATCTTTGTTCTTTGCACTCCCTCCAACCCTTCACTGCCTGTCCCAGTCTGAGGCCACGAGCTACCCGGAACTGAAGGACAGAAGTGACTCTTACTCCTTTTGAAGAGCAAGAATGAAGATACTGCACATCAGCTGGAAGTTTGAAGGGAGATTCTGTTTATAGGTGCATATATGCAAAAGGCAATCAGGTAGAATGGACACATCCACAAGCTAGGCCAAGTCTATTGGACTAAACTCATCTAGAATCCTCCATCCCTTCCACCCTTGACAGACCTGAGAGTAGGTCACAACTGCCCTGCCTATCTCAGGCCTACAAAGCCTCAGCAAGCCACATGATGCAGCTCAAAATTCCTTGACAGCTAGAAGCCATCTGCCCCACACAGACCATGAGAGAAGAAGGGATGCACTCTGCTCAGAGGAAGGAAAGGGAATCAGCCAGGCACTGCCTTATAAACTGTGAAACCAGAAAGCGAAACAGAGTAACGATGTTACAATATCCTGGGATGGCCAGATCCGCCCCTTGGGACAGGACTCATCTTTGTAGCTCTCTTAAGGGAACCTGGGACCCCTCAAACTACCACACTGTCCATCTATCAACTGCAGCCTCCAACCCCCTTCCTACTATTGCTATACACCGAGGCAAACACTGTCTTGTTATTCTTCTTAAACAGAAGTGACTTCCCAGTTTCTCTCTGCAGAATCCAGCTGTCCTCATTTGACATTAGTCTTCTACTGAGACGTTTACCATAAGCTGGTGAGTTTGTGTCTTCCACTCTATTCTTTCCTGTCATGAGGGGGAGTAAATGATCCCATAGATTTGTCATTCCTTTAATCACAGCTCCAGAGTTCACTGTGTTAGAATTAACTGTGATTAATCAGGCCAGTTTATCAAGCAGGTCAGATCATTCCGTACAATTGCTGTGTCCTCAGTATTACTCAGCACTTGACCAATCTTCTACTGCTAAATCTGGCCAGCCAGGATGTCATGTTTATTTCCAAATCACCTGTGAAAACATTGACTAGAGTCTGAAACTGCTAGACTCTTAAAAATTCATCAGGAGAAAACTTTATCCAGTGATGTGTCTCACTGAGGACTAATTCTGAAGTCAGGTAGCTAAAAAATTCTTAACCTTAGTAATAGATACTTACTTTTGATATTCCATAGTAAAATCTTACTGTCTTTGCACGATAGGCTGTAAGTTAAGGAAAAAGCAAAACTGCAGTAGCAGGATAGACCAAAAATCTTATTACAAAACCTTACTATTTTATGGTGATTGGCTTCCAGAAAGTAGCTCAGGCTTTATTGAAAAGTGTGCACGACAGGGTTGTTTGGGCTTGGATGATTTTAGAAGAAAACTGAACAGTATGTGTGATGGGAAAGTTGGCTGTTTTAATGCAGACTACTGTTCTTTGTTCTAAATTTACCCTGCTTTTGTGCAGGTGTAACACAAGGCTAGCATATCAGTCTACTACGTTTCTAACCTCAATCTTACTGCTTCAAGGTTATATACAGGGATGTGCTTAGCTTAGTTGGCTTTTTCCTAGCTTCCCACTAACTCCCCTCCTAGGTTCCCATGAAGAAAGATACATCTTTGAGAAAGTCTTGTTTAGACAACAGAATGCTTACTTAAATAATATGAGCACTAAATCCACCAATCAGCATAACTAATTATATGTAATAGTGATGTATACTTGAGAGCTGTAACCCTATAAAAGAGCTGTATCTGTAACCAATAAATGGGTTTGACTTAGCATCATATTGATGTCTCCTGTCATTCCTGTCCCTGCACAAAGAAATAAGGAAAAGAACCTGGCACAGGGGGAACCTCTGGATAGAGAGGTTTCTTTTCCAGGCATGCTTTTTGTGTCACCTTTTTGCTATCCCATTCACCTTGCCAGTGGAACAGGTGCATCTGAGTGCTTTGACAGCCTTTACAGGTTTTTTTGCTCTCTGGTCACCAAAGGACAGCTCCGATACTCTGCTCTGAAAGATTAGTGCATCCATAGGAAAAAAACCCCCACACTTCAGTTTTGACCATTGCCTTTAGTACGTACCTAAGTCAAGGAAACTAAACCAAATATATGTGAGACTTTCATAAAGTCTAAAAGAAACAGGTTAAAAGAAAAATTAAAAACAATTGCTCGATTATATCTACCTTTATTAAGCTTCCAACACCTTTCCCATCCTATTTCCTGGCTACAGAGTTCTTAAGCTCTTTACTGAACAATTTGGGTAGGCAGTTCATATGCAAATCAGGCAGGTCTCTTATTTCTGCCTTCATGGAAAGGGTTTCAAACATAATTTTTACTCCAAATCCCCCTGTATGTGTGTATATGTGTGTGTGTGTGTGTGTATATATATACCTACACACACACATATATTTATATATATATATATGTGTGTGTGTGTGTGTATATATATACCTACACACACACATATATTTATATATATATGTGTGTGTGTATATATATATATATACCTACACACACACACATATATTTATATATATATGTGTGTATATATATATATATACCTACACACACACACACATACATCTGGAATTTGACTGCATGGAACCATCTACTGTCCAGACAGTAAGCTGCAGTAGTTAATGACCATTCTAAGCCTAGTTAATTACACATCATTGATCTTTTTCTGGGGGGAGAAAACACTCACTTGTGTGGTGGAGGCAACTTTCAGTGTAGAGTTGCTTTGCATGCTGAAACCTTATTAGAAACAGGCAGAGATTAACAAACACTGTATAAACACGTGAAACATAAATGAGAAGAACGTATGCAGCATGAAACTGGCCCTTGATTTAAGATAGGTATTGCTACTAACTGATCAGGAATGGTGGAACTTCTGGTGTGTATGACTAGCAGCCCACATTTTGAGGAAAAGCAACAAAGGTAATAGAAGATAAATGATTTTTAATTAATTGGATATTGAGCCTGCTATGGTAATGGCAGCCAGGGTAACCAATCTGTTGGCACCTCACCACACCCCTCCCATTACTTTTGGAAATTGGCACAATGTTCACTTTCGTTCAACTTTCTGCTCTTCTGCAGTATCCCAAGAATTAAAATAGCTGAACCACAGACTGTTAAGAATCCTCCTAGACTATGCTTTTGAACTAAATGACAAGAGAGGTCTATGTCCTGCCTTCGTATGTCCTGTATGGTTGTTGCAGCAAAGTAGTTCACAGTTTCTGTTGATGCACCATATGAAGTTTCTGCTTCGCCAACCTAGAATATGAGTGTTTTATTAGCATTCCTGCTTCAGCTGCATCTCTGTTAAGTAACAAGTACAGACCTTTTAAAGGATTTTGCTTTCTCCTCATAAGGTTTTCCTTTATATCTGCATATACACACATGTATATATGCTTCCTGTTGATGTTCTTGGAAATAATGGCTGGAGTTTTTCCCTACATTCTGTGAATTTTGATTTCGGTTGCAACTTTTGCCTTTCCCATTTTCCCACATAGTGTGCAATGCCTCTTCTCATCACGCTGCTGCTTTTCTTCCTGCTTCTGAAAGACACAGGGCTTTCAGCCAAAATTGTGAAATTGGGATAGTTCATGTCATATCACTGAGATTTCCTCAACTGCAGCAGGAACAGTGTTATGCCTCCAGATATACCTCTCATTCCACCATGACCTTTCCTGCTGGTTTTCGGCATGAACTGCACTGCTGAGCTTCCATCACAATAGGAATTTATCTTTGCCAGTGACACAAGTGTTTGTTACCAGCACTGAGTCTGACCGTATCGTTGCCTTGGACTTGTAGAAATATAGGGAATAATTAACCTTCCTTTTACGTCATATCTGTGCAATGTGGTCTAATTGAGTAGGTTTTAATCATTACACCACATAGGGTCAAAAGACCAAAACTGTGTGAGAGTTGCACACAATAGCTGTTTAGAAAGGTTTCCACATGCTTTAGGAACTTGTGGCTCCCTTACCTTTATCACAATGGATATTCAGCAATGTTTGCCAACACAAATTTGTCTTTAATCTATGTGTTCTTGACCTGACCTAAGAGTCATGCTGGCCTTTGATGTCTGTGAGTTTTAGCACAGTATCATGTTGCAACAGTGATTTAATTCCTCATGTAATAGGATGTACTTACACAGCTGTCTATCTTGATCTCCTGGAGAATGTTTCTTTCCTTACGCATTTCTGAAACACTTCCTTAAGATGTTTTGCAATTGTTTCTTTCATGTCTTCCCATGTGGAGCTGTTAATATTGTTTAATCTTTGTGATGAGTCCTTTTACAAGTAAGTGGCCACACTAGATTCCTGCAAAGGTTTGTATTTTGTTCAGCGGGAGCACAGGGTCTTTTACCTACCAGTCCCAGATTCTCCCATGCTTGGCTCCCCAGACAACTGCGGAGGTTTTTAGGGCTCCCTGAGAAATGACTTTGTTTTATTAGTAGCCATATGGAGTCACACATGTGAGACCACATCTCATGGGTAGCTGGCAAGAAGCATGAGTTGCAGCTCCATCTCAGAACAAAAATCCAGGTTTGTGGGGTGTCCATGTAACTCCAAACACAGGCTGGGTTTGTTGAGCACAGGCTTACATGGCCTGTCATGTGCCCTGGGGAGGCTGTCACACTCTATCCTCTCAGAAACAACACACTGTATATAGGGCAAGATACACTGCCATGCACACCTCTTCAGATTGCATAATGGATCACAAGGCTTGAAGTCAAAATGGCAATGGGAACACGGCTTCTGCACATGAAGAAAGATGCTGGATGCCAGACCTGCAGCAGCTGGGCCTATCGACACAAAGGGCAGGCACCAGGAATTTCAGCACTGCAAGATAAGCTGGAGTGAGTGCATCATCTAACGTTGTGCTTCCTCTTTCTCTTCCTCCTCATCCTGCAAGTGGCATGGGAAATGCCCACAGTGCCTGGCAGTCTTCCCTTGGATGAGTATGCCTTTCCAAGGATGTCTTTTTCCTATAGCTTATGTTTTCTTGCCCGCTCATACTGGACTCAGTCACCAGCCCCAGGTTGTGGAGAAGAGACCTTTGTCTATAGAGCATAATCTCTTGGCTCTTTCTGTCCCTCTCAGGTAATTACGATGGAAAAACTTCATTCTCTTGCAGCACTGTGTCAGATGTGGGCTCTGGTCTCACAATGCACTGTCCTATCCTCATCTGTAACACACAAAAATGACAAAAATTGGAACATCATCATGCCAAAACCTGAGCCATTGCCATATTGAGAAAAGCAGTCTCCTGACCTCTGCTGAAACACTCTGCCTATGCTGCTATTAGCTGACAAGGGAACATGCTCAGAAAGGTGTCATGCTCACCTTTAACACTAAGGAAGTAAAAGGGATCCTGCTTAGCAATGGGAAAGGCATTGGGGATCTCCCAACCTCAGTGGTAAACCAGTCCCCTACACTGAGCTCCCCTAATTCTACCTGCAGGTCTCAAACAGCAGTCCTCACAGGAACCCATGTATCTCTATAGTCACCAAACACAGTTTTATGTGGTGACTCCCAGTTTTATGCATGGACTAGATTCTTGTAATGTACTTTATCTCTTGGAACTGACTACAATGAATACTAGAAATGTAAAGCTGGAAATAGCCTACTATGTCCAACATTTCAGACAAGAAAAGGAAACTCAAAGGCACGTCCCACCTGGTGATTTCAAAATACCAAGATACTTTTACCTTACCGCAATTGTAAAAGTTCATGAGCCAGTTATTTGGGGATAAGTTGCTTTAGCAGTCCCAATGTCTTTTAGTGTTTATAGGCACTAGGGTGATGCTGGCAAGAACCAGGATCCTATCGAGAACATGCCTTGCAAAATTAAAGACTAATTTAAGAACCTTATATAAAAGCTTAGTAATAAAAAGATATTGCTCTTATGCACACTCTCAGATGCCCTACAAGCCAGATCTTTCAGAAGAGAGATTATGTTCTATGCAGGAATAACCTTGCAAATCTGAGCTACTCTCTGCATTTACCCAGGACATTAAAGTACTTCTTGGACCGTTTCTGAAATATTTTCTTAAGTTCTCCCTGAGTTTAGGTAGAACTAGCATATATATAACAACACATATCTATAGCCCATTATTTGTCATGGGAGGAGCAGGCAGAGCCCTCCTAAAAGCAGTATATTACTCCTGGTGGACAGAAATATCTTGTTGTTTGGGGTTTTTTTTCCTGCTGATCTATCATTAGATCTCAAGCCATTACTTTTTTTCTGTCCTAATATGTTTATATTTGGTTTATGGATAAAAATGTATATACTTTTTTCATGACAGCCAATATATCTATCTTAAAATAAAGAGCATGTGGGTCAACAGCAGCAGCAATGTGAATCAGGAAAAGCTGCACAGCCAGTGCTGTATTAAAGCTTGATTCCTGTGAAAGGTATCTGGCATTGGTGTAATGGATGCTGCTATGATACCTCAATTTGTAACATGAACTTGAACATTTTTACTTTTATTCAGGTGGGCCACCGTGTATTATTACTTTCCATATGTCTGAAATATCATACTGCTATGAGTTGCATTATCTGCATCCCTGGGGAGAAGAAGATGGCTGTTTCTAGCAAAAACACTGATCTGGAGTAAACCAGAAGGGCTTTCAGGGAAGCTGGACCCTCTCTTTCTGTTTAGAATCTGTTAATATTTGGGAAATCTGAGGGGGAGGATGTGCTGAAGCGTGAGGGGTTGATGATTTTGCTAAGGCATGATATAGAAAAGCCCATGGCATAGGGGTGAGACAGAGGCAGCGGCTTCAAAGAATGGGAAAGAGGCTGAAAGGGGTTATCAGTGAGAAAGGCTGAGAAAAGTCCTAAGAAAGCACATAGACTAGCTGATATTTTACTTGTACTTAGCTGTCACTTAATAAATCGCTGAGTAATTAACTTTGATTAAATTAGAAATTAATATTAAAACTGGCCAAGCTTAGTCACTGGTTGTAGTTTTATATTATATTGATTCTAGTCTTAGAATATTCACGACAGAGAAAAGAATTACTACAGGAAAAAAGCTTCGAATAACAAGTGGTTGAAGGCAGAGCAACTTTGGCATCTCATCAGTAGCTCACTGGCTCACAGAACCCCGAACTGCATGAGGCGTGGGTATCTAAGTGTGGCCTGGCATAGATTTTCTGCTTCTTGAGCTGCACTAAATGTATTGTTTGATCTTTGGGGCTCTGCTTCACAAGATGGGGAGCATATTGCCTTCTCTCTGTGCTTCCTTCTGATGCCCCTCATTTGTCCCAAACATGTCTTAAATGCTATATGAATTATAGAATAATTTTGGTTGGAAGACACCTTTAAGATCCTCAAGTCCAGCTGTTAACCCAAACACTGCTAGGTCAAAAACCCTGGTGTTTCATCAAAGACCTAACTTATTTCCCCCTTAATATACCTGGGCATGAGCTAGTACTGCACAGCCTGTGCTTTATGAACTGCAGTCCCTGATCAGGCTGTCATGATCACAGAGGCCTTACACGATCCCAAATTAGAATATGCAGGAAACTTGTACTGGTACATGAAGAATTGCATTCTGTGTTCTCTGCCACCCTGATCATCTTTGTTATTTGAATGAATCTATGAGAGGGTTTTTAATTTGTATGCTAATAGAGCTTCTGCCCAAGGGTGTTTGGCAGCTTCGTGTTTGGGCAGGGTGAACCATGTGTTAACAACACAACCAAGTTCCTCAATGTGAGGTTCCTTCAGCATCAGTAACTTTGGAAACAAGTGATTAAAGAGGATATGCTGATTACTCAGGGTGGGATTCACCTCACCTGACTTCAGCCATTCAGAAGTTGGTCTTCAAACATGACCTGGACATTTAGGCTTCTCCAGAAGACTCCAGTATAGAGGAGCTTAGTCACTACCTGCAGTTGCTATGCTTGCTTTTTTTTCTGCTCAATGCAGAGGGAACTCAGACAACTGGCTTTAACTACAATTTTTCAACTGCTACAATTTTTAGATCATAGAATCATGGAATGGCTTGAGTTGGAAGGGACCTTGGACAACATCTAATTCCAACCCCTCCACCATAGGCAGAGGCACCTCCCACTACACCAGGTTGCTCAAAGCCTCATCCAGCCTGGTCTTAAACGTTTTCAGGAGTGAGGTGTCCACAACTTCCCTGGGCAACCTGTTCCAGATTTTCACCACCATCATAGCAAAGAACTCCTTCCTAGTGTCTAATCTAAATCTACCCTGCTCGAGTTTAAAAACAGTGGCCTTTGTCCTATCAGCACATACCCTTATACATAGTCCCTCTCCAGCTTTCCTATAGGCCCCCTTCTGGTACTGGAAGGCCACTATAAGTTGTTCCCAGTGCGTTCTCTTCAGGCTGAATGGACACAGCTCCATCAGCCTGTCTTTGTAGGAGATGCAATCCAGCCCTCTGATCATCTTTATGGCCTTCCTCTGGACCCTTTCACAGAATCACAGAATTAACCAGGTTGGAAAAGACCTCTAAGATCATCAAGTCCAACCTATCACCTAGCCCTTCTAATTAACTAAATCATGGCACTAAGTGCCTCATCCAGCCTCCAAAAGATCCATGTTCCTCTTGTGTTCCAGAGTATGCAGTACTCTAGGTGGGGCCTCACAAAAGGAAGACAGAAGGGCAGAATTATATTCCTTGACTTGCTGACCGCACAAGATAGCTTAATTTAGGTGAGATCAAGCCTATCCTAAGTGTGTGCCTTGTGAACAGTTCATGTTTGCCTCAAAAGGTATAATGCTTCACAGTGAAAAGCAATTTGAACTTTGGACTACTTTAGGAAATTCAATACCAGTGCCAGCTTTGAGTCAAAGGCACCTTTAGTTGCCTCTGACTTGAGCTTAAAGAACAGGTATTTCATATTGGGAAGTCTTGAGTCAGGAAAGAAGAGTTAGCTGTTAGGCAACAAGGAACTCTTAGTCACCTTCTTAAGGGATACTGGAGCTTCTTCCTCTGCCCCATTTCCTTTTGCCTTAAACCCAAAGGTACAGTATGAGCCATGAAAATACAAACCAGCTATTGTGCAAAATCCTCACACCCAGTGGTGTCCAAACGTTGCAGAAACAAGACCTCGAGCTGATAACCTGTGTGGTTATGATTGCAAAGAAATTGGAGATAATGCTCTCACTCCCCTATTCTGCTACCATACCTCTCCTAGGCACTTCACTCAAGGAAGCAGATAGACTGTGGCAGAAGAAATACAAAATGTATTTTGTGTGTACAGTTACTTTTCTCTAAACTGTTTCTGGTCATCAATTCTACAGAAAACCAAAGGCAAGTTTGGGTTGCTTTTATAACAGAAGTACAAGTGCTCATGCTCAGAAAACATCAACCAAAGCATGGGATAAGTTTGTGAATCTCCTTTGGTTATTGCTTGTGGTGGGTTGAAATCACCTTCAAAACAAAACCGTCAGGCTAGCTCAGAAGGTTTGGAAGCAAAATGAAGCTGTAGTTCACAAGCAAGCTAAACTCTAATTCTAGTTTCATTTAGGCAATTCCTGTTCCATCAAAAAATTTAAATACTAAGAAGGTGAAAATTCTGCAGATCAGAGCAGAATTATCCTTTGCACAACTTGAGAAAATCAATGTGCTTAGTTAATAAAAAACATCTCAACAATTAGAAAATGTGGGTTTAAAGTTAAACCTCAGAAATCCAACTTTTGCAAGAATGGAATACTGCAGGTAAGATGCTCTGTCTTAACTGGTTCTCCTTGTAACACCAGCTTTTCATATGGATTCCTCTCCTCAGTTGAGAAAAGTATGTGATGAGGCTGCTAGAAGTCATTGGGTTTACCTCTAGTTTCTATCAGTACAACACTCATTGCCAGTCATAGTAGTTGTGATTTCATACTTAATCAGGCCTCTACTAGGAAGAATCATGCCTTGTCACCCTATTCATCTCAAGGCCTTTCATAAGCACTGCTTTTAATTATTTTGACTTTCAGTACAATTGCATGCATGCCTAATAAAGCTTGCATAATGGATTAGAAAATGTAATCACCAAGCTTCCTAGAGGTGTGCTGGATGCACGAAGAGCCTCATTACTTTAAAAAAAAAAAAAAAAAATTAATCATCATCATTAAATATAGAGAACCAGCCTGTTAAATTCCAGTAATTTGCTAATAATGCCCAGCTGGCTGGTGATTTGAATAAAATTGCTCAGAAATCTGAATGGGCTTTTTGTATCATAAAATAACACTACTGAGTTAAGAGATAAATAAATAAATAAATAAATAAATAAATAAAGGTTATGATTTTTCAAAGTAAAATAGTTGACTATCTTTTAGATTTGTTAAATTCATATGGTGTTGATTGGAAAGCCCACAAATAAGTAAAACATTTCAAAGGGGGAAGTGACACATCATGGTCTAGGGAGCATAGAAATGTAGGTCTTCAAATTTCTCCCTTCTTTCTGAAGTAGAAGGCTACAATAAAAATCAAACATACACACAAATCATGACATAGCAGCAATGCAGCAATTTGCAGAGAAAATACTCCTTCAGAAAAATTCTTAGTATCTTCATACATAAATATCTTCCTTGTAATGATTATCTCATCTCTTGTTTACTAATGATTTTCTATTGTGGAGGTAATAGTGCATGGAATTCAGAGCCTTTGCATGGAAACAATAGGTACTTAAGTCTATTAGGCTATCACTATCATCACTTTTATTAGATTATCACTAGATTATTACCTCTCCTAGGCCATCTCTATCAGATGATGACTGCTATTACATTTCCACAAACCCAGGTGGGAAGAATTTGATTCAGCGCACTCTGCTCAGTCACAAGACCTGCAAATATGAATGCTCACATCTTACGACAGACATGCTCTTTGGACAAGTAATGTGGGTGGGAAATTTTCCTGCTTCAGAAATCCTGGAGGGGTGGGGCCATGACTCAATGTCATAAAACACCTGCTCAGCAGCTTCTGACGGTCTTCAAGGATGTAAATTTGTTTCAGGAGGCACTGGCAACTGTGGAGTTTTATACTCAGGTGCTACTGACAGCACCTGCCTTTAATGCAACAGCGATCTTGATGGCATCAGCCTCTGCCTTCTCTCAGGTAAGTGCAAACCAGAAAAATCCTGGCAGGAGTGTCTGAATATTTGATTCAAATTTGTCTGTGGACTCTAAACAGGTCAAGTTCACTGTTGCATGTAGGACATAGCCTCTAGAAAAAAAACAGACCTGTCCTTCCTTGGCTATTTACAGCTATTAGAACCTGCAGTCAACATCTTTCCATATAGCATAGAAAAAGCCGCCACTTCCTGGCACCTTCATTTTATGCACCAAAAGCAATGAAGAGGTGCGAATTTCCCCTTCCACGTTGCAATTTCGCATTGAAGAGTTCAAGTAAATAGAAAACCTGGTCTTTACTCTCTTTTAATCCCTTGTTTTCCCTCCCTCAATAGCTTTCAAGCAACAAGTCAAATCACTTGGAAAATGAAGAAAGAAAATGGATGATGCACTACATAGCCCCGAGCAACATAGATGCTAAGGTACCAACTTCAGCAAATTAAAATTAAGTAGAAGTAAACAAATATTTTTTTGAGAAGGGTATTATTTCCCCCTCCCCCTGAATTTGGTTATTAAAGGTTCATGTGCTTATGTAGAAATAGAAACATTGAATGAAACAAAATCTTTCTTGAATGGAAACTTCAGCATGCCGTTATGGTTTTTATGCCATTCCTTTATCTGTTGTGTGGTGTGTTGGTTTTGTGGTTTTATTCCTTAAGGAAAATGTTCTCAATTTACTGTTAAAATGGAACTGAATTTCATCTTCTTTTAATATTATCCCTATTGAGTTTTGTCCCAGCATGGGACATTGCCAGTGTTGGAAAGTCAGGGTATGGTTGTTGGTGATCCTTTGGATTTTGGTCTTTTATGCCGTTTCCCAGAACAAAAGCCCACTTTTATCACTGTGCAACTCTTCACAAGAGAACAACAACTCTAACAACCTTTGCAGAGACTGTTACAGAGCTATGTTTGCTGTAGCAGTGGTGATTTTTATCTCCACTCTCAGTTAGCTTGCAGCTGACTATACAGTGTCAAGCTGCCTCAAAGTAAAACGGGGGGGGGGGGGCTAAACAAAATGATAACTTCCACTGATGACTCAAATGTGATGCAAGTGTTTATAGCCCAGAGGAAACCTGTGTAATTTCTTGTTTGTGAAACCAGACACCCAAACCAATAAAAAAAATCATAACATCAATCTGCTTACGTATGTCACAACGTTATCCAACTGATCTCTTGGTAGTAGGATTTTGGCAGCTCCTACAGATGGAAATCAGTGTACAAAAAGGATTAGGAACTTCTAAGTGGGGCATGAAACTTCATGGAAATGGTGAAGTAGCATAACCAAAACTGACATGGCATTCAGGCAATCATAATTTGTTCTGTGTGTGTGTGCTGAAGCTCAGCAAGGAAGTGTACTAAAGCAGGAAAATCAGCTACCAGGGAGGGCAATCACCCAATCTCTGTAGTATTTTTGTAATGATTTACTGTATTTCTGCTGAAGCTGTGTTGTGGTTTGGAATATCTATGGCTAAAAGCATTCAAGCTTTCTTTAGCACCAAGGCAGTTGCACACATACAAAGGTTGTTAGAATCCAGCATATGGCTGGACTTGATGACCTTAGAGGTCTTTTCCAACAAAAACAGTCCTATGATTCTATGATCTAAAAAAGTCCAGTGGCCATGCACCCCGGCATATAGTGGCTATGGGACCCTTTCCACAGCTTCAACTCATGGCTCTTGTCATAATTCGTCCTTATCAAATGAACCTCTGTGGACAGCAAACAAAGCTTTCATGTGTTTAACAACCAAGACATTCTCAGACACTCTATATACCTCCTAGCTTTTGACTACATCCTCCCCTCTCTGTAATAAAGCTTGACAGAAAACTGGCATTAAAGCCACAGACTTGTGCAAGCTGGCCAATTTCTGTCTTGTTACTGGCACCAGGCTTCCTTGGCAGCTTTTAGTAATTCCCTTGTTTTTTTTGCAAGCCTTAGCTTGCCATCTCAAAAGAAGGATCATCTTTAGTCTCAGGGAGATGTGATAAAGGAAAACATGCTTATAGCAGACCTCAAATGAAGTGGTGAAAATCTTTCTGTAATGCTAATGCTTCAGTTAGAGGGATGCTTGCTTCAGTTGGAGAGAACTTTGCGTAGCTGTGTGGTAAACTGAACGGTTATGGGATTTGGTTTAGAAAAACATGATCAGGGAAACATTCTAAAGAAAGCTTATAAATAGTTAGATAATAAAAAGCAATAGTAAGATAGCCCATACCTACAATACATCTGTGCAATTTGGATTCTCAAGTTTTGGTGATTCTCTATTCTAGCTAGCAGGAACTGCTCCTGGCTTAATAATGAAATGCAAATTTACTGCTGAAAATGGCTGTTTATGATAACCAGTCATGGACAGTTGATTACCAGCTCCCTGAACTGATCAGTTTTCTAACAACACAAATGACAGCAGCAGCAACACACTTGTTTTGTAGTTTATTTCTGTTCTTCAGTGTAGTACTACAATGAAATGATGATTACATGGGAAAGATGATTAATTCCATGGCTTCCAGTGACAGTATCAGGGACTTCAGCTGCAGTTCAAAGATGTTATTTTGCTTTTTTGAATTTTCTGGAGTAGTTTTCATGCCTGGCATTTGGCCATCAGAAAAGTATTATAAGAAGTAATTTTCTTTTAACTGCCTTCTCTATGGAGGATAAGTCCTGCTTTCATTTGTCTCAGAGATTTTCTTCATAGTTAATAGTCTGCTTAATATTATGCAGTTCTCTTCAAAGGCATTGGTGTACCCAGTTATCATGATGATGATGATCACTGAATATTTTTCCTCCTTTGCCTTAAGGAAGGGATGAAAGTGTTTTCTAGAACAGATTGAGTTTAGGTTTCTGTGTGTTACATTGAGAGGAAACAAAAAAGGTTCGTAGTATAAACTGGTTCTGAGTGCTTTGAAAATTTTTTTCTAGCTAGCAAAAATGTTGAGATTACAGAGATAAAAGTAACATTTTTCACTATTCCTTCAGATTTAAAGTAATCACTGTTTTTGAGAGCAGGCTAACACCAGGCTACTGTTATGGTTTATTTTGCTAATAAATAATGCTGACCCAGTGAATAGACCCAGGGGGCAAGGCTCAGGCTAAGGGAAGCTCAGCCATGACTTGCCTGGCTTCCTGCTCTCTGGTATCAAACACACTTATCTCTCAGGTTCACATCAGTATGTCTTTCACTCTGTTGTTGATTCCTTGAGTCTCTTTTCCATTCTCTCTCTTGTGGTCTTCATTCCATGATGGAATGCTGTATGTAGATGTGGTGCTGAGGTGGAGCATGGTTTAGTGATCTTTAGTAGTCTTGGCAGTGGTAGGTTAACAAGTGGTCTTGATGACCTTAAAGGTTGTCTTCTGGTATAAATGATTCTGTGATTCTGTATGCTTTGGCTGACAGCCTGTGTCTTGCTGTCTCTCAGGACTCAAGATTTCTTAGGCAGTACAGTGAGATTTTATTTTGGTGTGCAGAGTTTCCATGCACAACTCATAGATTTTTTTTTTTTTTTTTTCTCTTACACAGCCCCTACTCGGAGCTCTCCACTCCTGGAGGAGAGAAACAATTCTTGCTTCTTATTCAATCAAATTTCTAATCTGTGCTTCATGGCTGATCAGGCACTCTATTGTTCCCTTGTCAAACTCTTCAAATTTAAATTAAATCCTACACTTTGCCCCAAGTTACCTGTGACACCAAATATCTCCATCAACTTTTTCACCGTAATTTCACCTTGAAATTAGGTGTTTGAGCCCTTTGGCGCTATCCAATCTGTGCAGTATCTTACTGTTCTTCATGGAAACACTGTGTATGTTCTATTGTTCTGGGGCAATTTTTTTCCCTTCCTAACATAACCCTCTGATACTCCCCTATCAGTTTGTCTTCACTTACATGCAAAGTATGAGGTTCTTGTGATGCATTCTTCACGTAACCTTGAGTCTGCTGAATTGCACTCAGGAATGAGCACACAACTGGGGCTTGGTGTAAATATGAGTTGCAGGAGCCAGAAAGGCATTTTTTCGGGCACTTACTAGTCCTCTTGTTGTTTTGTGTGCGCTACTTCTGAACCTCACAGCTAAAAACATTCTCATTTTAAAGAGTCATCTTATTGAAAGTATTCTGACACTGAATCCTGGTTATAAGCTCAAACCAACAGGCAAAGGTTTGGTTTATGGTCATTGTAGGCACTGGTTAATTTTTATTTAACATGCCTTTAAATTACCTAGCATTTTCTCCAAAATTCCTTCTTGCAATTTCATTGGATAAATTCATAGAGTGAGAATTACTGCAATTTTTTTTTTCCCAAATTCCTGTTATGACCTTCATCTTTTTCATCCTCATAGAGATGGAAATTGACAGGCTAAGCTAGATTTTGCCTTGATGAAGTCCCCATGGTCTGATGCTTTACACACTTCAGCTCATGTACTACTGTCTTGTCTCACTGACTTTGTGTACCTTGACCTTTTTGGGAATTGAGCATCTCTTCTACAAAGAGAGACGGAGAAACCTGGGGCTGTTTAGTATGGAGAAGAGAAGATTGAGAGGAGATCTGATCAGTGTATACAAATATCTGAGGGGTGGGTGTCAAGTGGATGGGGCGAATCTCTTTTTGGTAGTCAGCAGCAGTAAGACAAGGAGCAACAGCTGTAAACTGGAACATAGAAGGTTTCACCTCAACATGAGGCGAAATTTGTTTACAGTGAGGGTGACAGAGCCCTGGAACAGGCTGCCCAGAGAGGTTGTGGAGTCTCCTTCTCTGGAGACTTTCAAAACCTGCCTGGATGCTTTCCTGTGTGAACCACCCTAGGGGATCCTGCCTTGGCAGGGAGGTTGAATTCAATGATCTCTGGAGGTCCCTTCCAACTTCTAAAGTTCTGTGGTTCTTTGAAGATGTGAAATCCCTAAAGCACGTGTGATTGGCACAGCTTCTACAGACCCAGCTGGTCAGGCCTGACATTTTCAAGGACATAGCTCTCTTTGAGGTGGATTGTAATCAAACCTCTGTACTTTGTTGTACTACTCCACATGTACCAATCAGATAACTGCACTTGCTAAGGAGAATTTGTGTTGTGACAAGGGAAACCTGGAGTGTTTGTCCAAAGCCATGCATTGCCTTGGTGACCTGAGACATTCCCTGAGGTACTAAAGCTAATCTTTTGACACCTCTCCAACATGATTCTTTTAAAAATTAGTTAGAAAAAAAATTTAAAAGTTCACTCCATTTTTTTCAAACACAATTGGGCTGTTTCAGATATGTGATTCACTGAATTTTGTGCTGATGACCACATGCCTGATTTAATGCAGCTTATTTACATGTCTTCTCTTTTTTTTTTTTTTTTTTTTTTTTTTTTTTTTTTTTCTTCTTCATCCTCTCCTTCCACCCTTTCTGTTTGTATGCTTAGGCAACTTCATACTGTAGAGGCTGATGAAGTTGGTGGAGAAAGTGTATTTTGTTCCTTATTTTTATTTTTGCTGCAATGCCAACTGGAAGTGACGGCTTCAGCAGAACCTGGGTTCCTTTCAGTGTTTGGTTGTCACTACAAGAAATATTTGTTCCCGGACTTTAAAGCACATCTCACTTGTTATTTTCTCAGCAGGAAGAAAAATCACCTTATTCCCTGCTCACTGTAAGAATCATAAAGTTGAGAAATGCTCATCAGGCAGATTTTTGTAAGTACCAGATTTTCTTACTGACATTATACAGCTTTGAATTTACTGGATCAGCTCCTGCTGTGGTAGCCCCTGCACAAATAGAAAACCCAAGAAATCACAACAGCTAAGACATTGCAATTGAAACCAATTTCTGCCACAGAAAAAGTGTTTACGATTTCAGAGGGGTTTTGTTCTTTGGGTTTAAGAATTCAGTAACAGGTCAATGCTAGGTAGTGCATCCACTAATTCTTCAGACTTTACGACTTTCAGCGGTCAGTAAAGCACAGACAAGTTGGCTATTTAATAGGTATTAAAATATCCCAACCCCAGTTTTAATACCCGGGTGTTTATGTCCCAAGTCCATAACAAACACATAGAATACAAGGCTGAAATCTTTACACATCTGAGTTACTCCTATTTCTTTGCTCTAAGGAGCTCCACCACATCTCACAAGTTCAATGAGATACATGTGCATAGGTGAGGAGTCAGGTGTGCCTGTCCTGGGCAGCCACATTGCTATGGATGTCTCTGACATTGCCTCCCACTGCAAGGTGTATAACAGAAATCTTTTGGGGACATGTGCTTGGTAGACCACAGCTTATGTGCAAAGTGTTCTGAAAATGAATGGTACTTGGCCAGGCTCTACGTGGTACTATACTTCCACAGAGGTTTTTCTTTGGAGAATTTTGTGCTGTCATCCCTACACATGCCTCATGAACATGGCAGGTCAGTAATGACTACAGTTTGTCATATTTCTTTAACAAAATTGTTTTCCTCCCTTTCCTGTGCAGTTTCTTTCTGGTTTGGGAGATAGTGCTGAAGTTCACTACCACCACAGCTTCTTCACCGTTCGGTGTTCCATATGACACATTACCTCACTCTTCTGTCTTCCCACTTTTTAATATATTTAGTACAGCTAGAGGATCCATCAAGGTGAAAACTCAAGAGACAATTCTTTACCTATGGTACTGTACTCCAAAATGTGGTGGGTTTCACGCAGTCACCAAAGTTGTCAGAGGAAATGACTGTACATTATTACACACCAAGGACTCTCAGGTTGTCTTGATGCATTCCCTGAAGTTAGAAACTTGGACAATATCTACAACAGAGACAACTTCTCCAAAGAAATAAGATGAGGCACCTTGTGTTGTCAGTAAACCAGCAGCTCTGCTCCAGACTACTTTGGCCTGAAAACCCTAACAGGTTTTGCTTCAGAGAACTGCTTTGGACTAGACTCTTCACTAGCTGTCAGGCAGCTCTAAAGTTCCATCTTTGTATGATTCACCAAGTCATCATCTTGAGGAAGGCCAAAGACATGGCAGAATACCTCCTTGATTTCTCCCAGTGACCGTTACTTGACTTCCAACAAATAATTTGGAAATGACCACCTTTTTCTGCCCATTTGTTTTTATCTTCATCTTCTGATTGAGCAATATTTTGAACAGAAAACCTCTCACCACCTCATTGTATTCCACTCACTTTGGTGTCTATTGTTGTTTTCACAACCCAGTGGAGTGAAGTGTCCGGTTCACATGTTCTGGAATACTGGGTTGAAGAGAACTAACTAAAATGTCATAGGATAACAAAGAAGGTCAAATTAATTTCTATTCCTTTTCACAGCTGTGAAACACTGCACATACCTACAAGACATCACCTTCGTTCCTTTTGAAGTGCCGATTTAATTTCTTTCAGCGTTACCTTTGATCTACAATGGAAATTAAATGACAAGATAAGAACCATGATTCACCTGCTTATGCAAAGGGATTGCACAAAGTAAAATGGTGCTGCATTCTCAGAAAATGGTGTTACTGATATGACCTTGTCCTCCATCCTGAGGACAGAGGGATTTCAGAAGAAATCTTGCATAATTAGATTCAGACATTTAGGAAGTTCCCATTGTCACTGAAAAGTACATCTCTGGAGTAGGGATCAAGATGCCTGTGCTCAGTTTTTAGGTCTGCCTACAGGCTTGTTGTATAAATTTAGGCAAACCATCCAAACACTGTGCCTCTGTTGCCCTATTAAAAATAGATGGCAGAATACTTTCTCCCACTTCTTTTTTCTCTCTTCTCTATTTAGATGCTCATTTTGAAAGGGATTATCTCTTGCCTGTAGAGAGATCCTGATTTAAGATATGAGGTCAGTTCTAGAAGCATCTCCAGGTGCTTTTGGTAACGACCAGTAAACAAGAGTTGAGGCCCAGGTGAAGAAAAGGATGTCTTTCTCTCTTCTCACAGCAATTCCCTGGGTACTTTGTGACTTTGGACCTGTTTCTTAAGAAGTACTGTAAAACCAGCATGCCATTGAACAAGGGAGATAAACAACTATTAAATGTCTCTTTGTTGACCAAGCAGCAGCCTGCCTGTGCTCTCAAAGAAGCTGGATTCTCTCAAGAAAGATGCTGTGATACCATGTGATTCAAATTCTTCAGTGCAATGCAAAAATATACCTTGTAGTTTCATTTAAATACTTCAGTACAATGCAAAAAGATAGCTTGTAGTTTTTAAGTGCTTGATTTTGCACTGATAATGATGTCTAGCTTAGCTTAATGTTTTGAGTTTGACATTTGAAAATACCTGACTGAACTAAAATAGCTGCACATGCTAATGTATGCTGATGAGAATTAGAAAACACTGTTTACCCAGCCTTCTCTGAGCAGTGTCATCTCTTTTCCTGGAAAATGGATTATAAGCAGCTGATAGAGCTGCTGAGAACTGACTGAGAGACATCAGTGGAAGGCTGGCAAGTTTGGTGATAAGCTGTTTCAGGTTTCCCTAGATTTTCTTCCAATTCCAGGAACAAGCCACGTTTACAACCAACTGCAGCAGCTTCTGTGACTTGCTTTTTCTGCCTCTGTGCTAGCTACCCATCTTTCTAAGCACATGCAGATAATCACTTGCTCCCTGTGACAGGACAAGAAGCAATGGATGTAAGCTGCATCACAGGAGGTTCCACCTCGATGCAAGGGAAACTTCTTTACTGTAAGGGTCACAGACCACTGGAACAAGATCCCCAGAGAGGTTGTGGAGTCTCCTTTTCTGAAGACTTTCAAGGTCCCTCTGGATGTGTTCCTTTCTACCTGAGATAGATTGTATGGTCCTGCTTTGGCAGCGGGGCTGGACTCGGTGGTCTCTTCGGGTCCCTTCCAACCTCTGACATCCTGTGATCTGTTTCTTTGAGTTTCTGTTCACCTCCACTCGGCTAAGACATGTCTGTTTCCTTGTTATTCTCTGTTGCACGTGCAGACAGTCAGGTCCTTCAACCATTCAAGTTTTATATTTTTCCCCTGGTGGACTTGTGAAATCCTGGCTTCAGAGAACACCACTTTCTATACAGTTCCACTCATATTCCTCACTTGTGCACCCAGCTTGATCCTGGGTGGGTTTTTTTTTAAATTGTGCACTGTGCACTGTTTGTTTCAGAACAACCTGGGACTCCATCCCAAGCTTGTGAAATCTGATGCTACACCTTTGCCTGTAGGCAACACGTGCTGGTGGAATTTGGCAAGGGTTGTATCTATTTTCACACAAAGGAAAAAACAAAACCAAGACCAAAAAAAAAGCTCTGGTCTCCTCAAAGGATCAATTGATCCCTCCCTGGAGGTGTTCAAGGTCAGGTTGGAGGAGGCCTTCAGTGACCTGTACTAGTGGGAGGTGTCCCTGCCTATGACAGGGGGTTGGAACTAGATGATCCTTGAGGTCCCTTCCAACCTTACCATTCTATGAGTCTATGATTCAATTAGCCCTTTTCATATATCTGCAGTCACTCTGCCACTTCTGTGGGCTCCTCTATACTTAGGTAACATTCAGCTGATTTCTGTCTTATGCAAATCCTCCCGATAGACCTGAGCTAATTAGTTTTCACTGTGTTCTTAACTGACCTTTATGCCAGTTTGTAACCAAAGATAAGATTCAAACACACATTTCTGGCACTCTCTGATAGTACTGTGGGCACTAGAGAGGTGGGCGCTCAGATGAGATCACTTACACTCATGCTGTCATCACCAAGGTTCAATGCTCACATGAAGTTAGGCTGGCAAGGTGGTGGGCATGCTAGAAAGAAAACAGTTCTGGTGAAGTTTATGGGTCTCTACAGACTGGCACCTGTTTTGCAGTGCTATTCACCTCCTCAATCCAAAACTGTAGCCAAGTTAGGTAAAAGAATATTTTTGGTCACTGGTGTGTTCCTCAGTCAGAGGTTAGTGCCAGAGGAAGCACTGTAAGCACTTACAAAAACTTACATTTCCTGATTATTAATGGCATCACTTCTAGAGAATTCCTCATGTGTAGGAGGAATATCTGGCCAGGTGGTGGGGAAAACTCTGCATTAGCTCCTTTTCTCACTGCTAACACCCCTTCCAGTCACCCTGTTTCCAAAAAGAGTGAGAAAGGAGACAGGCAATGGGAGACTAGGGCCATGGTGGACAGGTTCCCTAGTACCTTTTATCTGCTCTCCTTAAATGAGTTATTGGGTGGCCACACAGAGTTCTACCAAGCTCCCTAACCTTGCCCAGCCTCACCATCATTGGTGTTTATCTACTGGTTTATGACAGCCCCTAAAGCTCAAATCCACAGCTGACCCCACTCCTGTGGACAAACAATGAGGGAAGGAGATTTGCCCTGAGGCACCACAAATATAAGCAGATCTTTCTCGGGTCCTCAGACAATGCCAGTGACACAGACCTGCAGCAACGTGGCCCCCCCAACTATGGTTTAGTACAACTTGAAAGAGTGAAACTCTCTTGTGCTCCACTGGGTCTCAGATGAGTCTGAAGACCTGAGTAAAAGGGTCTCCATGGCAGGCTGCTCTCTGAAATCATGTCAGCCTGATACCTCCTATCAGAGCATGTTCAGGATCATTAACACAGCAGGGGTTAAGAGCGGGAGCATCAGGTCAGGCTTGACACCCTCAGCCTCACTGGTACTGGGCATTTGCTACACTCTACCTGGGCTGCAGAGGTGAACTTGTGCTGTGTGTCCCAGTAAGAAACTACTTGGAGTGAGTTTCAGGCTGACAGGTGATTTCTTCCCAGAGACAGAAACATCTTTGCTGGATGTTGTCCTGCCAGTTCAAGAGACTGTGGGTCAAGGGATCTCTGTAATGCAGCTGTTAGAGCTGAGGTAGGACATGGTATTACAGAGTGTGGGGGTTGAAATATGACTGTGCTTACCAGGTGTATTTGCTAAATGTAGAAGTCAGGTGCACGTCAAAGCTGTCTCAACTGTGAAAGAAAACCTGTTGGTCTTGACTGGGAGGGCAGAACAATCATACCTTTTCCTTTTATTTTCAGATCTTAATTTTGTTTTTCATCTTTGGATGAAGAAACAACTTATGTATTTTGTAAGGCAGATCCTGTTCTGTGATTTATGAAAGAGGAACTCAGAGTTTTTCTTTTCTCCTGGATTATGAAACTATTTTGTGGAAGGTCCTCTTCTAGCCATTCAAAAGATCTGAGTCAGTTCTGGAGTGATACTTCTGGAGTCTTTGCAAATCAGAGTGGTTGTCCAAAGTCATCAGAGGTTTCTCTGCTATGGAAAATAAATGTAGGCAAATTAGGGAGAACTCGTGGTCCAGACCCAAGAATGCAAGCTGGTAGCACAGAAGAAAGAGGTGACCCAGGGTGAGAAAGCTTTGCTCTTTAGCTGCAGCAGGTATTGCATTCACTGAACCTGTGCTCCAGGGAACATGTCCTTCTTTGTTGCTCAGCTTAAATGGATGGAAAGGGTGAGGACCTCATTCACACAGGACTGTCCGTTCCTGGTAAAGGGCTTCACTGATTGAATACAAGACATCTCTGAGCATTTGTTATTTCCACAAGCAATCTTCAGAGAGTATTATTGCACTTACAGATGAGTGTTTCATACAGATACCTTAGAGAACAGAGTTCTGTTCCAATCAGCTCTCAGACTGCAGCCAGAGGAAACTTCCTCATGTTTTGTAGGACCATATAATTGTTTTGCTTGGAAAAGAAAATGTCACCATGTCCTAAGGACATTAAGTTGAACCACTAACCTGACCCCAACATGGCTATTTAGCCGTGACCATGTCTACACATTTTTTTCACATCTCCAGAGACTGTGACCCCACCACCTCCCTGGACAATCCATTCCAATGCCTGATCACTCCTTCAGTAAAGAAGTTCTTCCTAGTATCCAATCTAAACCTCCCCTGGTAGAATGTGAGGCCATTCCTTTTGCCATATCACTTGATACCTAGGAATGCCAGCATCCACTTAATGACAACTTCCTCTTAGGGAGCTGCAGAGAGTAGCGAGGTCTCCACTCAACCTTCTCTTCTCCAGACTGAACAATCCCAGCTCCCTGAGCTGCTCCTCATAATATTTCTTCTCCAGGCCCTTTCCCATCTTCGTTGTCCTTCTCTGGACACGTTTCAATACCTCAATGACTTTCTTGTTGTGAGAGGACCAAAACTGAACACAGTATTTGAGGTGTGGCATCACCAGTGCTGAGTACTGGGGTCACGATTGCTTCCCTTCTCCTGTTGGTCACCCTATTCCTGATACAGGCCAGGATGCTCTTGGCCTTGTTGGCCACCTGAACACATTGCTGGCTTATGTTCTGTCAACTGTCAACCAAGACCACCAGATCTTTTTCCGCTGGACAGCTTTCTAACCACATTTCCCCAAACCTGTAGTGGTACATGGGGCTGTTGTGACGCAAGTGGAGGACTCATCACTTGGCTGGTGTGGTTTGCATCATGCTATGCTGGCAGGGGAAAATTTCCCTAGAGACCATGTCTGATGATTGAGAAATGGAGTGGCTGTTATTTTAATAGTAAACTAGGATTCAAGAGGAACCTGTCTGTGCAGGTGGAGAGGAATTCACCAGGAGAAAATAATTTCTTCCTTTCGATGTTATGAAATGCAGTAACAGAACAGATGGGATATCATAGTTTACGTTCATTGTTCTTATGAGATTAGCTTTGGTTTTCAGTGTTGCAATTGCCTCCTTACTTGTGATGGAGTTGAATGATTTTAGAACATGGTGGTTAGTTTCAGAAGCACGTCATAGAAGCACACTCTCACAGAGTAGGAACCTGCTGGCTTCAGTTCTGAACTTCTCAGTTCAGTACTGAATTGTAGCCAAGTTTAAGCTTGAAGACAGAGGTAAGAAACAGTCTCACCAACACACAAATGCAATTGAATCAGAAGTTGTTGAAAATTGGGTGAGCATATCAGGGTCACCTAGTGCTGACTGCCAAGGGGACTGAGTTCTGATGTCTCAGCAACCACATGGAGTAACATTATGTCATCAGAGGATGAAGTTGCAACACATTCACCAAACTAAAGGCCTGGCATGGCACAGAATGGCCAATGATGCCCAGCAATTGCATTAGAATTAGAGCATGAAGAAAATGCAAACACCATTTCTGTATTAGCTCTCAGGTAGCAATGAATAACCTGGAAGATTATCAGTAGCTGTTTTGTGTGGGGTTTTTTCAGGAACAAGAGGGGGCAAAACCAGCTGGTTAGTCATTCCTTGCAGCTGAGGATATCATGGGCTTCTTAGTATGCAGCAGACATCCAGCTATCCTGTTATTTTTGATCTGTCCTACCATTCCACTCACAGCTTATCCCATCTTCAAGCAAACTGCCACTTCTGCAAAGATTGCATAAGCTAAGTTAGAGTCACAGCACAGGGAATGGTTGATACTGCCTGTGCAGCTTAAGGGAAATACAAAAAAAACCACAGAAAATTTGTGGTGAAAAAGGAACCTCTCCTCATAAATTGTGGCAAAACCATATATGGCATAGCCCCCTTTCTCCCTGGGAAGAGGATGTACTTTGTCCTAGAGGTTTCACCTCACTTCATCTTCAAGGTCATTTTCAAAGACTTTGTTCACACTACAGGATGGATCAGCCCTTCCAGTCACCTCTGGAAAAGTTCCTGCCCCAAATCCAAGAATCTCTTTGGTGTATGCTTGGTTCTTGATCTAAAGGATACATTCCCTTACAGAAAGTGCAGGTTCACTCCCTTCATCCACAAGATCCAAACCCTTTCTGCCACTTAATTTTTCCTGGGAAGTGCTGGAGTAAGAAACAGCTCCCAGGTCTTTCAGGCACCAGTAAATGTGTGGAAGAGGCTCCAGCCACCTATTGACCTCCTAAAGAAGCAACAGTACTAGTGGTAGGCCTCTCCCATCCTACTCCACCTAAGGAGATCTTAGGTAGCTGGAATAATTAATTTTCCATTGTGAGGGGTTAATAACCAGCTGTGCCCAGATGGTCATTATCTGAATCAGACTCAAACCGTATTCTCTCAAGATTTCTCACAAAGCTAAATTGCTGCAGAGGCAATTTACACCCAATCCTTCCCAGGGTCCCAAGCTCATTCTCTGCTTCATTAGCTGCAGTTTCTCCTCCTGCCAAATCTGAAAAGAGCTCAAATAATGTCGATAAGGAGCAGTACAAGGGTCCTGGCCATACACATCGTTCTGTCTACTGGCTAGAACGGTATCTTTTTCCAAATGTGCCATACTATGAATAGTTATTTGAATACAATGTTTATTAAAAAGTGTTATGATGGACAGCCAACAAGTTTTATCCATCTGTGTGATTTCTATCGTCCTGTTTTGGCTCATGTATATCAGAAAGAACTGACCATCTCTCATCCATAGTCAAGCTACAAAGCATTTCAATGTCTCCACTTCTTGTGCTGTGCTTCCTATGCCAAATATTTTGTGCCTGTGTTTCCTGTAGTAAGCCAATCAGATTGCTACGTGAGCCTCTGGTTGCCGACTGCTTCAGATGAAAAGTTCCACACCAAAACCATCAAAAACTGCAGAAATCCTGTGTGGAATGAAACTTTCTACTTCAGGATACAGAGACAAGTCAAGGTATACAAACTGAAAACTCTCTTCTTCATCTCACCACTATGCAGCTTCTTTCAGTTTAGCCCAAAATTAGGATGTCACGTCTTCTAGTGCCTTTATGGCTTTACTTAACATTCTCCTAGCAAACTGGAGCAAAACAGTTTTGGTTTTTGCTGAAATCCTTTCCTCTAACAGATAGACTCACATTACTAATGTATCAATAATAACTGACCTCCTTGGAAGAAGCTGACTGGACCAATGAGACATAACACAGAAAATGTGAAATGAGAACAAATAAAGCAGTAGTCAAACACATAAAAATACATTTCCCTGAGAGCATATGAAATAATGTCATATCAAAGCCAGGAAGCTGCTACCTTAGAGTATGGTTAAGATCTTTACTTAGTTTGTTGTTGATAATTACACTACACTCAAATACTTACAAAGAGGAGTCTGAAAGAGGACATCCCCAGGACATAGAATCATAGAATGGTTTTGATTGGAAGGGACCTCAAAGATCATCTAGTTCCAACCCCCTACCATAGGTGGGGACACCTCCCACTAGAACAGGTCTCTCAAGGCTTCATCCAACCTGGCCTTGAACACCTCTAAGGAGGGAGCAGCCACAACCTCCCTGGGCAACCTGTGCCAGTGTAGGTAATTATTGGTGTGACTTGATCTCTATTTCCCTGTTGAGACAAGGCAATATAGGACTTCTGACTATCCATATTCCTTCCCAAAAGGCTGCAATTTTGGTGAGAGCTACTCAAAACCATAAAGGGTGAATTAAAATAAAGCTCATCTTGGCCTTAATTGCTGAGACTAGAAGCAGATTACACTCATTTTCTCACTCTTCTTTGTGACACTTTGTCATCACTGCTTTTCTGTCTCCTTTCTGTAAAGCAAGTGCTGAACCTGGAAGAGCTGCAGAAGGTCACGCTTCTCAAGTACATGCTAACAAATCAAACATTTTTCATTTCTTTTCCTAGAATATTCTGGAAATTACTGTTTCTGATGATGACATCATTCGTGATGATGATCATGCAATTGTGCTTTTCGATGTAGCTAAAATTCCTCTTGGGGAAAGAGTGTCCACAGCATTCCAACTAAATAGACAGGTGAGAGCTCAGTCGGACTTTAGTACAGCCTGAAGTCAATTCTCTCCCCTTTGGTAAAAGAGGTGTGCTGTCACTTCTGGCTTGTACCACCAGGACCAGCTTGGCAAAAAAACCCAACCAACCAACCAAACTTTAAATCTTGAAAACAGTGCAGCAGGGACAAAATTAGGTGACCTTCTCAAATTCCTGCTGCTCTCCTCTGGCATGCATCACGGCCAAATCCTCAAAGCCCCAGGACAGATGCAATTTTAGGAAAGCTTTGCACTTTTAATAACCTGGCAGAAAATGGTGGAGTTTATCTAATCTTCATTAAGACTCTAAAAAGAAACACAATGCAAGGCCAGAAAAACAGCCTGTTCCCATGATATTTTGCTAAACACCAAGACTTAGCATATTGTTCAGCATGTGGAAGCTGGCATGGAAGAAAGTGAAAAATAAAGGTTTACTAAGGAGATCTGTAAGCACCAAACACCCTTTGTTCTTTCCTGGGAAAGAAAAAGCTGCCTGTCCTCTAACGCCGACAGTAGCAGGCACAAAAAAAACAAAAACAAAAAACCAACCAAACAAAAAAGTTACTTAGTAAAGCATAAAGGAAACTGCTTGGAGTAATGAAGGTCACTTTGCAAACTTCTAAACGCACTAATTGAAACTGCTTCTTTTAAATTTTCTTCTTTCATTTTCAGAAAAGGGAGGAGCTGGAAGTTGAGTTTGTCCTGGAGAGCATGTGAGTAAAACCCCATTATTACAGGAGTGGTGCAGCAGTGCAGAGAAACCTGTACACCCAGTATCATCTTAATAGCCAGAGTCACTTGTTTTCCAAATTTAGTGTCCATTAGCAAATCATTATAAGAAAGAAAAATACCATCATGTGGAGAACAAGCCCAGAATTTTTAATTCCATGACTTTCTCTTAGCATTTACCCATTACTCCCATAGGTCAGAGTTGGTTTTCTGGGGCCGGTGCATCCCACCGCAGTAAGTCTGTAGATTTTCTCAGAAGCATTCTCTGAGCAGCTCATGACTGAGAATTGCTATTTAATCCTTGACATACCTGCACTGTTAGGGCTGTAACAAGCACTTTCCGGGTGCTTTAATGCAACCAAATAATTTCTGATAGGTAGATATGAGATACCTAATGAAAATGAAGTATAGTTCTACAAGCAGAAACAAAAAGCCTTTTTTTTTTTTTTTTTTTAAAGGGGAGGGGGAGAAAAANTTAAAGGAGAGAGAGAGATAAAAATATGTTCTGTTCAGGACAGCAGTCAGATTATATTCTTTATAAAACATATTACTTGTTTCTGTTTTCTAGCTCAGGTCCTCCTGAAGACGTCATCACAAATGGGGCAATAGTGGTAAAACATTGTTTGTTTTGTCCTTTTTTTATTCTTTCCTGCATCATTCTTTACCTTAGCTGACTGGGATGGTAGTGAGGGTAACATTGCAAATCTTCCTTCTGTAGTGATACTTCTTCTCTTTGATGCCTTTTCTTTGAGGCCAGCATTATCAAAGAGGAGCCTTCAGACTGCTTGTGTTTTCCCTTTTGCCTGCACCCTGTGAAAACAGCTACGTGGTGTAGGTGTACCTGAAGGTTATGTCTGCTGTGCTATATCTGCTGAGAGGAGATCTCGTCAATATAAGGGGTGGGTGGCAAACAGATGGGGCCAATCTCTTTTTGTAGTCAGCAGCAGTAAGATAAGGAGCAACAGCTACAAACTGGAACAAAGAAGGTTTCACCTCAACATGAGGAGAAACTTCTTTACAGTGAGGGTGACAAAGCACTGTAACAGGCTGCCCAGAGAGGTTGTAGAGTCTCCTTCTCTGGAGACTTTCAAAGCCTGGATGCATTCCTATGTGAACTGCACTAGGGGATCCTGCTTTGGCAGAGGAGTTGGACCCAATGATCTCTGGAGGTCCCTTCCAAATTCTGTGGTTCCGTGATTCTGTGAAAACCACCATGTGTTTAGCACAGCGCCATCATCCACATGATGATGAAGTTAATTGCCACTTTCACTGAGTCTGGCAGAAGTTTTCAGCATGATTGATTCCCTCATTCATGCAATGACTCTCTACAATGACCCTCTCAACATCCGCCAGCACTGGGGGTGAGATTGCTGGATGAGTAATCTGTCTCTGTACCCAACACATCTATTCTAGCGTCGTGAAGTAGCCTGCTTGGAAGTTCACTGGGATAGCAAGATGAAAAAGAAGCGTCTTTCAGGTAAGATTGCTAATTCTTTAACTGAATAATAGTGATTTTACCCTCTCTAACAATATCTAGCGATCGCTTCTTCCAAATATTACACCTTTAACTGACCACACTTAAGGCAATTTGTAAAATGTTTGCAGTAGGCAATGTCACCAGTTCTTCAGCAGGTGTAGGTTCAGAGTTCTGACTTCATGGGGAGTCTTGTGCCAGACAAGAAACTACACTTCTGTACACTTGTACAGAAGGTATCTAAATTGGAGGCTGAGACACAGAAAACCTCTGTTTTTAGCAGAAAACTGCTAAACCCTTGAAGAAGCTTACTTCAATAGGCACAACAGTCCATAGTTCTAACTTTCCTCAGAATCTCCAAAAGTTTGACTTCTGCATACACACAGAAACACCTCATTTTTTGCAGGGGTTAGCCACTCAGCAGCTGGCTCCTGCCTGACCCTGATCAAGATCCAGAATGTAGAAGTTCCTCTGCTCACATCCCCTGAGGGGCTGGATCTGGTAGGCAATCTCAGAGCATGCATAATACACCCTGGCAGGGTTAGCTGATCTCTTAATACAGAGGGCCATCTGCTGCAGTCAGGCCTTATTTTAGGGGACAGAGAACATTTACTCATTATTTGCCCTGGGATGAGGATGATTTACAATGAGAAGTACCTGGTCACATTCACTATATCATGATGGAACTGCAATAGAAATGCAGCCATCTAAAATTCAGTGCCATTCACATCACACTCACATTTGGCTTCTTGCTCAGATCATTATAATGATACCCGTAACGTTTGGGTCTCTGATTTCTTTCAGAAGGCAGCTTTTCAAATACAAAGAAACAGGAGAAGGGGTTTGTTTGAAGCTATGTTTTGCTTTTTTCTATTTTCCTTTCTTTCTTTTTTTTGCAATTACAAGTAAATTTTTGTGTGCATTTTATCTCATTTTTTAGAGAATGAGCTAACATTTACAGTGAGAGGATCCTTTGAAGAAACCCAGAGAGCTTCAGTGGACTATGACTCCTGTTCTGCTCTTCCAGATTCCGCTTTCTTCCATTATGCCACATATAAGCAACCCTCCCTGGATATTGCACTCACAAAGACAAGGAGGCTTCCTGCCTTTGTATGTGTAGACAACACAGACACTTCGGTGATTTGACCTTTATGCATGACTAGACCATAAGAGGAGAATGTTTCTGACTAATCAAAAATCCCTCCATGCTCCTTTCCAGTGTGCTTGTGTGTCACATGGAGCAAGAAGGAGAAGCATCCCCCTGACTCTCCCTCTGAAGTCACTCACCTCTGAGCAAGAAGTAGTCAGTGAGGTAAGTGTCTGCTGGTCATGGGGAATCCTTTGCAAGCTTTTAAAGTTGGTGCTAGCTCCGAGAAGCAGAATCCAAAGACAATCTCTTTACACAGAGCCAGGTATTTTCTAACCTACTTTGGATCTAGGATAATGCATAATAAAGTACATCATTTATACATTACAGTATAATGGGAAATGCAGGGGAGGAGGAGGAAGAAGAAAAATGTCCAAGATGTTTCTCATGCTTCTTCTGCTGTCCATGTCCTTAGCCAGGCTGGAGGTCACTGAGCGCCATCAGGACAGAGAGATGAGGTTACAACTTGGCACATTGCCACAGTGCACAAACCTGTGCCACATTTGGGTGCTAAACCTCTTTGGCTTCCCTTTGTACCTCGTGTTGTTTTGTGAGAATCTTTAGTTTCAAGACCTGTGTTTAATGGTGTAGCACTGTGTGCTGCTTTGAGATTAATTGGAATATTTTAATGAGAGAAATGAGGTCATTGGTTGTAAAAAGAAAACAATGATGAAGTCTGTATCATTCATTGGTTTGCTAAAAGGGATAAAAAGCCAAACTGTCTACAATTTGTCCCACTTTGCTCTGGAATGGTTCTCCCTTTCACATCCCCTTCACTCCACTCTAATATCTTCCATTAACCTTGGCTAACCAAGTAACATGATTTGCTGTTTATTTTGGTTTCTGTCTGGGAAGGAAGAGAGAGAGAAAGAGAGGCACTTTGAGCCCCTTCTGGGCAGTTTCTTTGTCTGGGAGGGAGTTTAGATTGCTGTATTATTTCTAATTTGTATATAATTGCAAATATGTGTGAACATATTGTATATATATGCTTGTAAATTTTGCTTTGCTGTGGATATGGCTTCATCTTACTTACAAGACATCTGAGATGGTCTGGTAAATTTCAGTAGTGGTGGTGGTAAGTTCCTAGCCCACCACACACTGCACAACTTCTGCTATTTATTTGTGCAGCTCAATTGTACCAGTGCAAGCTACACCGGAGTTTCACAACAGCAAGCAGGTACAGAGTAGCTGCTTATATGAAAGACTTAAGTAGCTGAATCAGTGCAAAACTCTGGGCAATAATGAAACTTTAGGAGGGGAGTCTTTCTACTAACCCGGGTTTCCTGAGGTTCAGAGCTTAGTAGATATAATAACGACCCAAAGGAGTGAGGTCTCATTCTGAGTAGGGAAAAAGAACAGTTTAAAAAATAATATATTATCAATATTTATAATTTACCTTTTTAATTTTCAGCACAGAAAATTTGATTTGCACTTTAAGGTGAATAAGTGGTAAGATATTTATCTTCTTTATATATTTTCCCCACTACGTTCTTTGAATTTTGAGAGCTCTCAACTTCAAATCCCTTTGTTACAGCCTGCGTTCTGCATGATGGCTCATCTCATCCTCATTTCAGACTGTAAAATAAAATGGCCTCTGTACATAACAGAGAGATATTTTTTTAGTGGCTATGAGTTTATGTAGTGAGATTATACAATGACCTAAGAAAAAAAAATTAAGGACACCTCGATTTTCTATTCATATTTTGCTACATGTAAGTTATGTGCTAAGCGCTATTGAAGATACTCTGATATCTCTACAAATTACTGTCAGATACTGATTGTCAATAAAAACAGCATTTCAAAACTAACCGAAGGAAATCTTTCAGTTTCCCAAGGTCAGAGGAAAAAAAACCCAAAAGATCAAAGTCAAAGTGCTTGCTCACACAACAATAAGGAAAAAATGGAAATAATACCTGCATTTGTTTTTCAAAGTCAGCTCAAGTAAATGCAAATTGGCTCAATCAAGTGATTGATTATTTCTGAACCAAGGAAATACAGTGTGTATTTTGTGATGTGGTTAAAGCCTTAGTAAAAAAATGTTGTGCTGTTTGTTTTCTGTAAATATACTGTGAGGTACAGATCCAGTTTGCAGCTGTCCTTAAAAAACTTCTTCCTTACTACACTTAAGGAAGATTCTGCACAGAAGCTTCCAAACTGCAACTGTAATGCTTATAAATATCCATAAATTACTGTGTATGCACACACACACACACACACAATACTTAAGGACATAGTTTAACACTAAAGGTGTGTCTGTGAGCTCTAGGTGAGCAGTTGGACTTGATCTCAAAGGTCTCTTCCAGTCTTAACTGTTCTATGGTTCCGTAACTTTGGTTCACAATGTGGTTTGCCCAGCTTTTAAGAGCCACCTTTACTACAGTGCCCTCTGCAGGCTTTGGGCTTCATGCTGAAATGAAACAATTCTGTTACGTGGAGCTGTATTTAATTTCAGACTACTCCATCAAGGAGATAAAAACAAACAAACAAAACCCAACAAGAACACCCAACAAAACCTTCCCAGTTCAAAGGAAAATGTACCGTTGTCCTCCAGGCACAAACCAAAACATTTTATTTCTTCCTGCTCTGTTTTATGGTGATGCATATTTGTAAACTAGGAGCAATGAAAATGCTGAATTAGTCTAAAAACGTGATGTGAGATGCTTGATCCTCTGTTCCAGCCAGGAAGACCTAGACGTACGTCTGGGGTTTGACCTGTGTACCCAGGAAAAGGATTTCATTTACAAGAGGAAGAAGGTGGTTGCAGCTGCTCTGAAGAACGTTCTCCAGCTGGAGGAGGACTTGCAGGAGGATGAGGCATTTGAGACATAATTATTCTCTACCTTCTCCACATCCAAGGGTCAAAATATAGCATTTGTGTTCAACTCTTATTTTCCGCGAGGCAATGTAGTTTCATGTGCAAGCCGTGGGTGACTTCTTTGTCTGTTCTAGGGAAGAAACAAGCACTTACAGGAAACACTAACATAAACCTTCAGCCCTGCTGTTACAGGACCTAGCTTTGTGTAGAGTAGCAGTCTGCACAGAAACATAGAGAAAATTGAGGTGCTCTCAGGACCAAAACCAAATCTTCTTACAAGTCTCACAGTCATCTTTGCCAGATCTAAACCACTGATTCAACATTTCTTTCCCTCATGGTTCAAAACGTTTTTTTTTTTTTTTTATTGTGCCTTTTGTGCAGGCATTCAGGCTCCCATTGTGTGAGCGCAGGCATGCTGCCAGCATGACTTCATCATCTGATGCAGTTAGAGCATGAGCTTGTTCGGCAAATGGGAATGGTGACAGAGGGTCCAAAGGCAGGGGAAAGAACGGCTTTCTCTTTTTCAATGATACTCCCACAACTGCAGTTTCAAGCCTGAACACAGATGCAGAGATGACAATTTTTTCTCACTTTGCCCTAAACTGACCTCAGCAGATTTTTTTGCGTAGCTAGACCTTTCACATACAAGACCTTGCATTTAAATAGCAGTCATGGGCCATTTCCTTCCTCTAGGATGTAAAGGCGCCCTGCCCCTGCAGAGCAATGTCCACAGAATCTCCTGATAATTTGCACAAGCCAAGGATTCACCCCAATGCATGGCAGCTATCTTTACTGTTAAGAGAGCCAGTTCATAGTTACAGATTAATCTACACAAGGATTTCTGTATCAACACAGCAAGAAGTAATTGCAGTTCACTTGCATACCTAGGACTGTAGGCACGTATGTGGTAGGTGGAGCAAGCATGGTTATCCAGCAGCTGTGAAAGGGGATAGTGTCACCAGCCTCTGGTCTCAAGAGATCTGAACTGCTCTGTGCTCTTAAACCCATTCATCATGATACATCCAGTACGGCCTGTGAAATAACTACACATGGCTTTAGTAATTTTAGTAATTTAGTAATTTTAGTAATTTAGTGTTACTGGTTTCCAAACACAACCCTAAAGCGTGAGGTTTGAGATCACGGATCTCATGTCCTGCTTAGCAGAAGAAACTTGATATATTTCCTACTCCTCCTGAGTCACATGAATTTTTTTCCTTCTTCTTGCAAACTGGTGGCATGCAGCATCATTATCACTATAAAGTGCTGTAGTTTTTAATTTTCTAATCAAGTATATCTTCTCTCCCTTCCCAGACCATAGAATCATGGAATGCTTTAGGTTGGAAAGGATTTTTAAAGATCATCTAGTCCAAAATCCCCTACAGTGAGCAGTGATCTTCAACTAGATCAGGTTGCTCAAAGACTCATCCAACCTGACCTTGATTGTTTCCAGGGATGGGGGCATCTAGTCACCCTGTTCCCGTGTTTCATCACCCTTATTTGGAAAAAGCAAAACAAAAAACAAACAAACAAACAAAACCCACAAAATCCTTTCTTTTATCTTGTATTTTCTGTCTCACTTATTTATATGTCACTAAATGCACCTGTTTTGGGATTGCACAGGTACCTGTGGTAGCAATCATGACAACGGGTGGTGGAACCAGAGCTCTAACAGCCATGTATGCTCACCTCCTCAGTGTGCAGGAACTGAATGTTCTGGACTGTGTCTCATACATCACTGGTTTATCTGGCACGACATGGTAAGTCCAAGATAAGCAAAGCCTTCAAAGGAATTTTTAGTATGTGATGTCAAGAATTCATCTGAGGAGTTGTAGCATTATTTCTTCTCCTGCCATGGCTCTTTTTTGTTTCCTTCAGTGGGTATTTGCCCACATTTTGAATTAACTCCTTCCTGATTAAATATGTGGATGGTGCTACAACAAATGTGCTTTTTCATGTAAACCAAGGTATGATCCACAAACCTTCCAAAAACTTCAAAACATTTAGATTTTTGTTTGGTTTTTTGTTTTTTTTTTTTAATAGGACCATGTCAAATTTATATGAAGATCCTGGATGGTCCCAAAAGGACCTTAAGAGAACACTCAATGACGCCCGAAAGCAAGTGCTCAAAAATAAGTTCTTGGCATGTTTCGCCCCTGATCGCCTGAAATACTATTTGAAAGAGTTGTGCCAGAGGGAGCAGGAAGGACATCAGACATGTTTCACGGATCTATGGGGACTCATCATAGAAACCATGTTACATGAAAAGGTACAATTGCAGCACCTATCTCTCCAGATTTGAGTATTTAGTGAATTAAGCGGTGAAGACAGAGAGCAAATGAAACAGTCGTTGAGATTAGAAGGGGCCTCTTGAGTCCTTCTTGTCCAACAGGTTGCTCAAGCTACAGCAGATTATCCTGAACCATGAGCTGAACATTTCTCAGCTCCTCTGGGCAACAAATGCCCTTGACGAAAGTGAGGCTTTTCTATGTTTGTTTGTCTTTCAGATGCTTAAAGCTTGCACCTTGGCAGTACCATTCTTCATAGTATGCAGATAGTAACACCCCACCAGGTACAGAAAGAGTGAGAATAAAGAGAAATAATGGGGAAACCATAGTATAAGCAACACCATAGTAAAGTCACATCTCAAAAAGTAAAATCCTGGTGCTCTTTTAAAGAAAGCTGCACAGTGTGACAAGGCACAGGAAAATCACAAACTGAAGCAGTGTCTGAGTTATCGGTGGGATTATGTCACCCTGTTTCCACCAAAAGGCAATGTCCAGTCTCTATTTTAGTATTTGTGAATATTTCCTTTCCAACAGACCATTTACACTTTACAGTCAGGGAAGGGGTTACTCTTTCTGAATGTAATGTTCCCTCACAAAGGTGCTTTTCAAATATTCTCAGAGTTGTTTGCCTGACTTTTTTTTTTTTTTAATAATGTGAATAACAACATTTCCTTCCTAACTTTGAAATCTCAAGTGTTTTTCAGCGTATGAACTTAGCTTAGGACTATTTGTGTGCTGAAGTGCTGGGGCAGGGGAGGGTTTGAGGTAAGGATGGCAGTACCTCTGTGAACTAAACTGGTGGTGTCCATCCTAGCTAGAATCTGGCATTAACCGCCTTGTCAGAGCCCAGGTTTAAAGGAAGTGGGAGGCTCTTCATATCACCTAACTGCCCTCAGCTACTGTCTTTCTTCAAAACAGGAGGACTCCCATAAACTCACAGATCAGCAGCAGGCACTAAATCAGGGTCAGAATCCCCTGCCTATCTACCTCTCTCTCAATGTGAAGGATAAAATCAGCGACCAGGATTTTAGAGGTAATAACACTCCATTACTCCATACTGCATTATTTAACATTGGCTCCAAATAGAGGCCAGTTTTGGTTGAGGTAAAGAAATCAATTCAATGCACAAGTAGACTAGAAGGCCATTCCACGTTGTTACAGAATCACCTGCTATGCATTTTCACAGAAATCTTTAAAAACCTGAAGTTTGTAGAGAAATTTAGATTTAAGAGGACTATTCACTCATTGTGTTCACCACTTGCAAAGCACATGTGTTAGAAACCAACCTGCCTTAACCTGACCAATATCATATGTTTCATTCAATCAGTTTGTGCCTCTACTGCTATAATCAGTCTGTCTCATGGTGTTTCTTTCAGAATGGGTGGAATTCACCCCTTACGAGGTAGGATTCCCAAAATACGGTGCCTTCATTCGGGCAGAAGACTTTGGGAGTGAGTTCTTCATGGGTCGTTTGATGAAGAAAATTCCAGAATCCAGAATCTGCTTTCTGGAAGGTGATTTATTGCTCCAGGGAAATGCAATGCAATGTAATGCAATCTGCTCTTGTGCAAACCCTTCTTCTGAAATGAAGCAGTTAGTATGTTGGGGTTTTTTTATTTGCCAGGAACAGTAGATGGTAAAATATTAAGAGAGAAAACAGGTCATCGTCTGCAGGATTTTTTTAATTACCTCTGCAGTTTTACTCAGCTGAACAGATTTATTTGAATTCCTATATGGTTATTCTTACTGACATGAGGTCTTCATAATACTCCTGTGTCTTTGTCAGTAACAAAAGTTTAGTATTGCAGTCTACTTGATCTTTATGCAGCGTTTTCACCCTTTCCCATCACTCAATTCCTTAAAATATGAGCTTCTATCTACAATGTTCCTGCTACAGCTAACCCTGGTTAATCCTCCAGAATAACACTTCCATTTCAGAGTGCAAATAGATCATAATACTTACTTTTGTTTTCCTTCTTGCATACGAACAGTTAAAGCAGTAAGGAAATATTTTTCCCTTTGCAGCAGCAAGCTCTTGCCTCGTTGTTCTTCCCACCTCCACCAGTTGCATAAAGCAAGTTTCAGGGTTTTTTTCTTTTCAGAAGTCAAAAGTTTTTACTTACATGGAGATTTCACTACAGCTAGTGGTGGGGCGTAAGGAAGCAAATCAGAATCTCTTCATCCATGGGTCCTCTTCTGTGGTCAGAAACACCAGCACATCACCAGTACCTCCTGCTTTGGAACTTTCTTCCTCCTTTCTCCAGGGCAACACTGGGATATTTCTGTCCCTGTTCCCTACCAAAAACTCAGAGTCCCTGTACTTAGACAGTGTTACTCACTTCAGTGACAGAGTTATTCAAAAGGTTTTCACCCAATGCCTTTACACTCCAGACCTTGGACTGACTACATTAGGTCCTGCAGCTCTTTCCTGCATGACCAAGCCAATTTTTCTGACTGAAGACTGACATTACTGGACCAGGAAATCACCAGGCTGCTCTGATGCAACTTCTTGTCTTCAACAGTTTCTCCCCAGAGTACCAGGTTTAGTTCTGCAGTTTGGAGTGTTCAGGAAGGCACTGTTGCACACCTGGCGCATCTAACCACAGCAGGTAGCAATGGTTTGTCAATGTGAAAGACTGCAGATAGGTGCCCATCTTGACTGCCAACAACATCGCAATGTTCTTTATTAGAGGAACTTGAAAATGTAACCCAGATACGCACTAAACCCTAAAAAATCAGGAGGAAAATCAAGACTCCTACATTTACACTTTGTATTTTCAAAACTTTTAAGTCAACTTCCTCATTTTATGGAATATTAACTGTGAATGTGAAGCTTGAAGGTTTGGCAGTTGACAGTTCTGCAGGATAACTGTGTACCTGCAGCAGGATTATGCTAGAAATAGCTAAAACCTTTAGAATTAGAAATGCTGGGAAGCTGGGGAATAACAAACATTGAGGACAGGTGGATAAATATTAAGATGAACTCGACAAAATGTCAACAACATTCAGTATATGTGTTAACACATATACTGAAAATGCTACCAGCCCTCTTAATATATGTCAACAAATCAGATTTTTTATTGTATGTTATGGATTCATATACTGATTTATAAAACCAATCTTTTTTATACACTGTGATAACATAATGAATAAATCTTGCTGGAGAATGCAGAAGGTACTGAAAGTCACTGTGAATTAAAATGGTTTCAGGTCTTTAATGGTTTACTTTCTGTCAAATATATTCCATGCCACAGGGATCTGGAGCAGTGTATTTTCCTTGAATCTTATGGATGCTTGGTATTTATCTGTTAATTCAGAAGACTTCTGGCACAAATGGACCAGAGACAAAATTACTGATATAGGTAAGTTATTCTTATGTCATTATGTTATTTTATTTTTATTTTATCACTTATTTTTGGGTTGTTTTTATTGTTCGTTTTTTTTTCTTCTCCCTTTATTGATATTCTCTCACTGATTTTTTTTTTTCCAACTCATTTTGTGATTCCCTCTGGGGATTCCTGTAATCCTCATGGAAACCATGAGGAAATTCATGCTGCGAATGAATGTATGCAATCAGTTCAGTTATGTGAGAAAAAAATCCATGGGATCTGTCATAGGAAAAAAAAAAAAAAAAAGATAGAGACAATGGCCCACATATGAACCATTTTCAGAGCACAGGAGTAAAACTGAAGAAAAATATTCCTGTAGAGTAGAAGAGACTGGAAGCCTGCTTTCATAGTCCCCAGTCTTTCAGTTCCTCTCTTGGAAACTGGAATACGGCATGAAGCTTCACAGAAATGGGAGCAAACACCATCCCTGACACAAGGATGTGTCTACAGTTAGAACAAAATCGTAGAATCAGACAGGGTTGGAAGGGACCACAAAAATGATCCAGTTCCAACCCCCCTGCCATGGGCAGGGACGCCCTACCCTAGATCAGGCTGCCCACAGCCTCATCCAGCCTGGCCTTAAACACTTCCAGGGATGGGGCCTCAACAACCTCCCTGGGCAACCCATTCCAGGGTCTCACACTCTCATGGTGAAGAACTTCCTCCTCACATCCAGTCTGAATCTTCCCACCTCCAGCTTTGCTCCATTTCCCCTAGTCTTGTCACTACCTGATAGCCTAAAAAGTCCTTCCCCAGCTTTTTTGTAGGCCCCCTTCAGATACTGGAAGGCCACAGGAAGGTCACCTCAGAGCCTCCTCTTCTCCAGACTGAACAGCCCCAACTCTTTCAGTCTGTCCTCATAGGAGAGTTGCTCTAGCCCTCTGATCATCCTCATAGTCCTTCTCTGGACACACTCCACCATGTCCATGTCCCTCTTGTAATAGGGGATCCAGAACTGGATGCAGTATTCCGGGTGGGGTCTCACCGGATACAAGGGAATCACCTCCCTTGACCTGCTGGGCACACTTCTCCTGATGCAGCCCAGTTCTGTGTTGACACATTCGTCTATGGAGTCTACAAAGCATGGATATTGGAAGTCATTCCAAACCAGTCAAAAGGATGAGAGTAGCAAAATATGGAATCAAATTAAGAAAGCAGGGCAGGGTGAGATTTCAAAGAGACAGACATATTGCAGGGGAAGAAAAGCATGGTAAGGGACAGAAATGTAGCCAAAAGGATGATTTATTTTAACTTCATGCACTCGTGATGGGTAGCTTCTGGCTGTTAAAACAGGGAGCTTGTCTTTGCTAGTAAGGAGTGTGAATTATCTTTGTGTGGCTGAGAGATTGTGCGGCTTTTTATGTCTGTGGCTGAGGGAGAAACTAACAACGAGTAACAAAGTAAGACAGGGGAAATGCAGGACACCGTGGTGGATCAAATCATAGAAAACCAAATACATTTATAGTAAGTGAAACTGACTGTTTTGTAAGGCCTTTAACACTGTGGATTAAGAAGAAGAAATGGGTTTTTCAAAGCTTGGCTGGAAAACTGGGAGACATGTGGAGATCCTGGAAATAAAAAGAGAAAGACGTCTATGTGTGGCCAGACACGTTAAAACAAATGATGATGGCAGATACTGCCATTAACAATGAAACTACATGAAAGAACTGTTATTCTCGCTTCTGCAGAGGATGAAAGCCTATTCCCTACAAGACCAAATGAGCTGGACACTCGAGTCGTTTGTCCCACTGACAGCTTTTCAGGCATTTTCCGAGATGTTGTCATGTTACGCCCAGCAGCTTCAGAAATCCATAACTTCCTGAAGGGCTTCCAGATGAACAACGACTACCTAGAGAGCCAATTTTCCAAATGGAAAGGTATGATATAGAACTTTAATTTGGTTTTATATTAAACCATACTCGTGAAAAAGAAACAGTGCTTAAGAAATTACCAAGCCACCTTTTTGTTCTGTTCCCATCCTCTGATAGTATTTGAAACTGCTTATCACTGAAGGTTAAAACTAGGTAGTAGGAGAGGTTTCTAAAAGAAGTTCTTAAAAATTTAATGAAGGCTGACGACTGATAGATGAAAAGATGCTGCTTAGTGAACCAGTGTATGTCTGCGGCTGTGCCAGCCAGCCAGCCTGCAAGCTTCTGGTCTAGTACTGGTGTAATGAAAATGATTCACTATTAATAATGATATCAATTTTTTATATCCAGGCAGAGATTGTTAATAACTAGGAAAACTGTTTATTAACATTAAATCTCGCCAGAAACCTTATTTACAAGGTTCAAAACACACGGTTTGGAAATTTATACATACAGGGAACAGGTAAAACTGGAACACTTTAAAGGCAACTAGCAAACATTTTTACTGGAAGAGAAGGCTTGTGTGGCCACTGATACCACTTGCAGTTAGTTATCCTGCTTAGCCACTGGATGGATGCAGGAAGCTCCTTTCTGCTTATGGCAGAAGGCAATTAATGATTACAAGAGGCTTGAAGTATTTACTCACAAAAATATCCTGGGACAATACTCAAAGCATGTGGCAGGGCTGCTGCTGGGTCGGAAGGTGTTAGAAGTTTTGGAGTTTCCTCAGGTTCCTGGGTGCTTCAGAAAAAGGAGGTAGATGATCTCTGTCCTGGTCCTGGCTCTCTTGGCAGCAGACTTTCATGTGCAAGCAGCTGTCTTGCGATGTGCAGTCCCAGTACGGCGTCACGCTGGTTGTGCAGGCCGAACGCGTGAAGGTATCAGAGCCTCAGCTCAGGATCAGTGCGGTAGTATGCAGGCACGGATACAATTGCAGAGAGCACAATAGCAGAGAGCCCCCTTGTGCTACCTGCTCATCCCTTAATATCCATTCAGCCCGAGACTGATGGGCCTTTGGACATAGATGAGCCAATCAGGATGGCAGTTTGCCCATATTAGGTGAAGCTGGGGCTTTTGTCCCCTTTCCTGTGGCCACCACCCCCAGCACAGAGGGAGGGGAAGCAGGGGAGCATGCCTGGGCAAGCCAGGACATGTACAAGACCACTTGGTCTGTTTAGGCCTACCACGACAACTGGTGCCATCGTGTGCTGTCTCTTGCCTGGTCAGTCCTCAAAGGATGTGGGAGGGAAACCTGTTTCATGTTACCTGTTTATTACTTGTTAGTTGTAGCCTTTGTAACTGTACTCCCTGTTATCCAGTTTGGAAATGTGTGTTTAGTCTTGCGCCAGACAGTCTGTGTGCCTGTTCTTGTAAGGCAGAAGGCATCTTTGGCCTTCAGACTGTTGAGACAGTAAGGTGCTGTTTTAATAATTTCTATACGAAAATGGAAAAGAAACCAAAACAACTCCAAACAAAATGACTCCATCAGTCACGCACAAAACCAGGAGATGGAATTAACTCTATTCCCCCAAGCCACACGTTAGTCCCCTTCATTAGCAGAAAGCCAAAGAAATTGCAGAATAGTGAAAAGAGGAAGCCAGATCAGGAACTGAGAAATGACTGAACTGCTGTTAATTAGCTGTATAGGTAGGGCCAAGATCCAATAAAACCTTGATTTCATTTTTTTGTTAACAAGTGACTTCCTCAGCATCTCTCTTGCATCAAAGCACCTGAATAAAAATGCTTCTTTTCTAGACTGTGAGCTTGACTCTCAGCCAAACCAGCTGACAACAGCAACAGACTACCTCATCCTGATTGATACAGCATTTGCCTTCGCTACCAGTTACCCACCACTTATGAGGCCAGAAAGGAAAGTGGATGTCATTTTGCATTTCAACTACAGTTCAGGTTCCCAGACAGGGGTAAGCTTTGTACGTTCTTCTTTACTGATTTCTCCGTTCCACCACTGAGTTCCAAGAATAGTTGATCCTCTACTCACCGAAATTTTTACTCCCAGTATCTGAGAAGTGCATATAAACTAAAAGTTTATCAGGGTCACACATCTTTGTTGACCAGAGCAAGTATTCCCAATAAGTAATATAGCAGTATAATTTAGTAAGCTGAAACTGCCCATGGAGTGCACTGTCAGCAAGTTTGCTGACAACACCAAGCTAGGTGGAGTAACTGACACACTGGAGAGTTGTGATGACATTCAGAGAGACTTAGACAGGCTGGAGAGTTGGACAGGGAGAAATTTAATGAAGTTTTACAGGGTCAACAGTAGAGTTGTGCACTTGGGAAAGAACAGTCCCATGTATCAGTATAGGTTGGGGACTGACCTGTTGGAGAGCAGTGAAGAAGGACTTGGGAGTCCTGGTGGGTGAAAGGATGGCCATGAGCCAGCAGTGTGCTCTTGTGCCCAGGAAGGCCAATGTCATTCTGGTGTGTATTAGAAGGGGCGTGGTTAGTAGGTGGAGGAAGGTTCTCCTGCCCCTCTACTCTGCCCTGGTGAGGCTGTATCTGGATTTCTGCCCTCCCCTCTCCCAGTTCAAGAAAGACAAAAAGCTGCTTGAGAGAGTCCAGAGCAGAGCTGCAAAAATGATTAAGGAAGTTGAACATCTTCCTTGTGAGGAGAGACTGATGGAGCTAGGGCTTTTTATCTTGGAGAGGAGGAGACTGAGGGGTGACCTCATTCATATTTATAAATATGTAAGGGGTGAGTGCCAGGAGGATGGAGACAGTCTCTTCTTGATGATGCCCAGTGATAGGACAAAGAGCCATGGGTGGAAGCTGAGGCATAGGAGGTTCCATGTGAACCTGAGGAAGAATTTTTCAGTTGTGAGGGTGACAAAGTACTGGAAGAGGCTGCCCAAGGAGGTTGTGGAATATCCCTTTCTGGAGATATTCAAGAATTGTCTGGATGTATTCCAGTGTGATCTGGTATAGGTGATCCTACTCTGGCAGGGGGGCTGGACGAGATGATCTTTTGAGCTCCCTTCCAGCCCCTGACATTCTATAATTCTATGATTCTGTGATTCCCATTTATAAATGCATTTCAGCTGATTTGAAGGCAGTCAGATGTAGAATGAATGAAACTAAATGCATTTTAGAACTGTCTGAGGCTTCTCAGTTTAATAATGCATATTTGTATGATTGGAGAATTGTTCATTAAGGACAATACAACTGTACTAATAGGAAGGTCACATGCAAATAATTCCAAAAACAGTTTGCATTTAGGACCTGTAAATTGCTTAAGAATAAAAAGTGATATGAAGGCAGCATTTTTAATATCCAAGTATAGGATGTATATTTTCAAAGATAGGCATGTGGACCCAGATCCACCCCATTTAACCCTGACTCTCTAGATGTTAGCTCCAGTATCACAGTATCACCAAGGTGGGAAGAGACCTCAAAGGTCATCAAGTCCAACCTGTTACCACAGACCTCAAGACTAGACCATGGCACCAAGTGCCACGTCCAAACCCGCCTTGAACACCTCCAGGGACAGTGACTCCACCACCTCCCTGGGCAGCCCATTCCAGTAGTGAATGACTCTCTGCAAGAAGGTCTCTGCTGAGCCTCCTCTTCTCCAGGCTAAACAACCCCAGTTCCCTCAGGCTCTCTTCATAGGGCCTGTGCTCGAGGCCACTCACCAGCCTCGTTGCCCTTCTCTGGACATGCTCAAGCACCTCAATGTCCTTCTTAAATTGAGGGGCCCAGAACTGGACACAGTACTCAAGGTGTGGCCTAACCAGTGCAGAGTACAGGGGGAGAATGACCTCCCTGCTCCTGCTATTCCTGATGCAGGCCAGGATGCCATTGGCCTTCTTGGCCACCTGGGCACACTGCTGGCTCGTGTTCAGGTGGGTGTCAATCAGCACCCCCAGATCCCTTTCTGTTTGGCTGCTCTCCAGCCACTCTGACCCCAGCCTGTAGCTCTGCATGGGGTTGTTGTGGCCAAAGTGCAGCACCTGGGACTTAGATTTGTTGAATGCCATCCCCTTGGACTCTGCCCATCTGTCCAGGTGGTCCAGGTCCCGCTGCAGAGCCCTTCTGCCCTCCAACTGATCAACGTCTGCCCCCAGCTTGGTGTCATCTGCAAATTTGCTGGTGACTGACTCGATGCCCTCGTCCAGATCATCACTGAAGATGTTACAGAGGATGGGGCCCAGCACTGATCCCTGGGGCACACCGCTAGTGCCCGGCCTCCAGCTGGATGTGGCACCATTCACCACCACTCTCTGGGCTCGGCCCTCCAGCCAGTTCCTAACCCAGTGCAGAGTGTTGGCATCCAAGCCACGAGCTGACAGCTTAGCCAGCAGTTTGCTGTGGGGGACAGTGTCAAAGGCCCTGCTGAAGTCCAGGTAGACCACATCCACAGGCCTCCCCACATCCACCAGGTGGGTCACCTGATCATGGAAGGAGATCAGGTTGGAGAGGCAGGATCTGCCCTTCCTAAATCCATGTTGGCTGGACCTGTACAGTCTCACTCCTAAGCTGGGTCCTGTAAGAACTTGGCCTTTACTCCATAAAAATACCCACTGAATTTGGGGGATTTGTAAAATTCAGAATGCTTCCCACATTATGTGATGTTTCCTTTTGTTTTGTTTTCTTGTTGTGGGAACCAGCCCCTGAAAGAAGCCTCTAAATACTTTGCAAAACAAGGAATTCCTTTCCCTACAAAGGTGCCAGATGATCAGGAAACCCCACATCTGAAGGAATGTTACGTTGTTGGTGACGAGAGCCCGGAAACACCTATTGTGATATTTTTCCCTCTAGTAAATGACACTTTCAGGGAGTACAAAGCACCTGGTAAGTTTATTAGACTGCAGAGTTTACAGATGAAAAGCATAGTCTGTTTATCTGCAGTGGCAGAAATTAGCAGGGTTATTTCCTCTCATACTTGTCATCCTTTCCTGTCAGAGTACCCTCCGGGGAATCTAAAGGTTTCATTGTTTAAAACAATTCCAGCCTTACAGTTAGGCTGATAACCTTTTAAACAAAAGTGTGAAGCAGCAGAGTGATGAAAGTTTAAGGTTGAGCTGTAGAGAAGTGATGAATATACAACAGTGACAGTTTCTGCTCACTTCAGTCAGTTCTATTTTGAAATTTAAAAAGAGTTCATTGCATATCTGAGGAGTGCAACTAGGGTTTTGAACGGGATTTAAGCAGTCCATGTGTATTTATGCAAATGCATACATCATTCTACACCAGCTCAACACAGATCACACAGCTGAAAGGTTGGGGTGGGGTTTGTGCTTGCCCTTTGTGAAAAGAAATAGAGGAAGGAGAAAAGGAGAAAGAACTAGAACAGGAATCTAGAATTAGTTTTGTATTGCTGGGACATTACCCACTTTCAAAAATTTTCAGAACTCGGGGATGTTATTCCTAACTCTAATTTCAGGTGAACTTCAGATGACATGCAGATGCTACATGTCAACATAAGTTATCAGGAAATCTGGAAAGGTTGTTAATAGGCTCAGCTCATGCAGACTTTTGGGAGGGCTGCTACATCACAGCTGAGAGCTAACATCCATGGTGACAAGATAGATGCTGCCAAAAGGCCTGGAGGTTATGGATGGGAGGCTTTGTTAGTGACAGAAATCAGCTTAACTGACAGCTCTTCAGTACAGTGCTCCAGCCCAGATCTAAGCTGTACAGCATCTGAAGTATTAGTTCAGTAAGAAAAACAAACAGTTTTCCCACAGCCAGCTCATGCATCAGCTTGTTTAGCAAAGGCAATTGAAAGCCTGAGCACAAAAAATGTAAAGCTGACACATTCAAACTTTTGCACTGATGAGGATATTCCACAATCAGAGTAGAAAGGGAAAATCTTTTGTGGCAGCTCACACTGCTTCACTTGAGTAGTACCAGTTGAGTTATAACTCTGCGTAGCTGGGAGGAGTACATCTATCAGACTTGGAGAGACACTTCCAGGAAAATCAGAACCCTTTGATTGATGTCATTAGACCTTTCCCTCACTCCAGCTGTTAGAAAACCAAGGGGTCTGCGGTAATGACCGAGAAGGAAAAAAGATGTGTGAGCCCTCATGCTGGGTGTACAGGCAAGTGTGCAACAATGTTTCTCCACGAGTTCAGGTCTCTGGTCCAGGGATGGGATTCTCAGTTGTCCTTTAGCAGTCACAGGTATATACTACAGTGCAGCAATCTGCAGAACCTAACCAAATGAAATGATCTTTCCCCTTCCAAGAATATGTTTATTCTACATACTAGCAGGAAGACAGAAGTACAACCTGTCCACTAATATGGCCAAGTGGACTTCTTAAACTGAGTACAGGGAAAGTTCTCACTTTCGGTGAGTTCAGGAAAGACAAGTTTGCCTACTGTGCCTTGAACAGGCCCTCAGCTCAGAGAATGCATGTGACATCTGCTGAGTTTAGTGCACAGATGTACCTCCACCAACTCAGCAGCTAAATTCAGAACATTGTGTCACTGTCTAGAGGAGAAGGCAGAGTCCAAGATCAGATCAGATATTATTTTGATCACAGGTGATTTATGAAGAAAAGAACAAACTAGGAGGTGTGTTTTTCATCTTCTGCATCTATGAATTTGTTGGGACTTGTGATTTTCAAGGCCGAACTTAGGTATTTCTTTTGCCCTGCATCAACAACCCACAGAAGAGGTCTTCGTGAATATTTGCTTTGTGATAGGCTGAAACTGAAGCTCTGCATTAGTTTTAGATCTAGTTTCTGCTGACAAGTGAATTAGAATTCATAAGTTTATTGACTTTGTCATTCATCAAAAAATACAATGGACCTAATATTTCCAGAGATTACACTTGTGGGACTACCCGCTTAAATATTTTGCCTGGACCTATGATATGTGTTGATTATCATGGCATGATGAAATGGTCATGAAAAGATATTTCAGTTTCCCTGCAAAATCTCAGTGATTCAGGGAATATCAGGTTCACTCTCGCTGTTAAGGTTACATAAAACTTGAGCTACCTACTACTGTAAAAAAATGCAAGGAAGTTATCATAAATATTTGTGATATGTCCAGGTAATGACTCTGTGAAATCTTTCCATTTAGGTAACATAATCCAGTTGTTTATATCTGACTTCTGTATTTATTTTCATAATTCTTCCCAGTAGGAAACATGTGCTGGTGCAGCAGATTGTGCTAGGGGATGTTCTAGCTTGTGCTATACGAAAGAATGTTTATCATCAGGTCACTTAGAAGGCACATGTGCTTTTAGAAAGGGAAAGCTTGGAACACTGAAACAGATGGATTTCCAGGAGTCATGAAAGGAAAGTACTGAGGGAAATAACAAGACATAGCATCAAAGCTAGGAGGCACAGGAACTGGCAGTGGCAGTGTTTTCAGAACCATTGCACAGAAAGAAACCATGTTCGCATGAGGTCCTTGCTGCTGTTGCCTGCATTGGGAGAAGAGGAGGAAAGAGAGAAGGAGTGTTTGCCATTCCCTTGCACCTTGGCTAGAAGTGTAGGGTGCTGCAATGTCTGGGAGACAGCGGCAAGGCAGAGGCTAGGGCTAGGAAAAGGTTAGCTCTGAGGGGTACTTGGGGATCATGCTGAGAACTCACTCCAGGTGTAGAGGAGGAGGCAGGGATTCCCACCCTCCTGTGCTCAAAAGAGGAGCTACTCTAATTGTTTTGATGTAGGACAACCCCTACTTGCCTCATCACTGCCAAGTCCTCTGCTTCTTGCTGCCAACCAAATACCCCAGCAATAAAAGACACCTGTCCAGGGGAAATTCTGGGTTGTGATCCACTGTGTGCCCATACCTGAGAAACACCCAGACCCTAATTACTTTTTTGCTAATTAACTGAGTCGTTCTTTGTCACATAGGTGTGAAACGTAGTCCCTCAGAGATGGCAGAAGGCGATGTTGATGTTGCCAATACCCATGGTCCGTATTACATAAACAATCTGAGTTATTCAGAGGAAAATTTTGACAAACTGGTGAACCTAAGTTACTACAACGTCCAGAACAATAAAGATTTGATTCTTCAGGCCTTGCGTACTGCTGTGGAGCGGAAAAAGCAGCAAAGGCAAAAAACTGCAAAAACCACCTGATGGGGACAGAATGTGTATGCCTGATAGAGAGGGAACCCTGCATTTGGCTGACTGCCCAGCACTAGGGAATATGAAATAAGGCATCTATGAGTCCTGCTAATGAAGGGAAAAAAAATATATTAGGAAGTGAAGAAAAGCCAAAAAAATGCTAATAATAGCAGTTTCTTTGTCATCAAAAATGTGAAAGACTGTCTGTCAGTGAAGGGAATAAACACAAAAATCCCCAGAGCTCTTCTTTAATGAATTAATGTGCTTCCCTAGTTGACAACCTCGGGAGCATGTCTTGGTGAGGCTGTGCTCTCCCACTGTTTGCAGAAATGACCTTTCAGGCCAAGGCCAAAATGCACAGACAAGGACAAGTGAGGAAGTTTACACTGACTGTGTTTGTGCTCTAATTGTTCTTAAAAAAAAAAGAGAGGATTGCCAGTCTAGATGCAGCAGAGAACAAAATCCATTGTCTCCAAAGCAAGAAGCTCATTTGTGAACTACAGAGTAATTATGTGAATGTAAATAAATACTAAACTTTATTATATAAAGTACCTTTTTGGAGTCAGAGTTACAATAAATAAACATTTTTTTCACAGCAAACACATGGTAAGACATTTATTTTAGGTGCTGCTTCCTCTACTAACAAGACAATTAACGATAACATGCAGACTTATTTCACAGCTGCTGAAAAATTACTGAAGAAATCATACCTGCTCCAGACCTGCCTCAGGATCCTGAGGCCCTTTGACTTTAGGACTACGTTTAAGAACCACCTCTACAGGAAGGGACTCATACTAATTTATTTTGTTAAGCTGAATTTAAATGTTATTGATACTTACCACAGATTTACAATTTTAAAGTTTTTCAGACAATTACATCTGAAAAGACACAGGAAACAGAGACAAGGCAGATCTGAAACTGTATATCTAAAATCACTCCCCCGAATGCTGTTTTTTAAATGTTGGGTATTGCAGCTGAACACTAACTTCCAACTTTTTGATGCTTTGGTCATCACATTAATGTGGCTCCTGGTTTTTCAACAGACAGAATCCCAATTCTCCATTTATTCTTTTTCTAAGCAAGCTTTTATTCAATGCTACTGCTTTATTTATTAGACATCTTGTATCTACAAGCCCATGTTTCCTACAGGCTCCCCTGCTCCTCTGTTCTGCTGTAGTATGTTTTGTCAAGAGAATATGTTACTGTGGGTCATAAATGGAAGGCTTATGAAAACCTTTGCCCTTGATGTCAAGGGTTTCCTTCAAGGTGGTGCACAGCAGTATAATCCTTCTGTTTGCCACTTAGGTCAGTGTATGTTTACCTGTTGTACACACTACAATGTGTGCCTAGGGTTTACTTCCCATGTAAACAAGAGAGCAAAGATGGCAGTCATGCTGACACATGCTGGATCTCATTGCAATATGGGACAGTATGTAGCCAGAGGGCACAGCCAGACCTGGGAATTTGGAAGCACTTCCAGATTCACATGTACAGTTAGAGCTTTATTGTCTGAAGGACAAAAATTATCACACTGACAGCAGGAAGCATCTAGGCAGGAAGGCTGAAGACAGAATGAGGTGTGTGAGTGCAAACACTTCCCTGCCCTTCCTGCAGCTTTCCAACAGCCATGAAGAGGTCACAGCAAACAATGAACACTTTACCCCATTCAAAAAACTTATATGAAATAATTACACAGAATCTCTAAGTTCTCTGTATTCAACAAGAATAAGAGGGAAATGTCAGGGCTGATCAAAGAGTTGGAAGAGCATTCACAATTGTGCTGTATAGATAAGGAATCTGCAACCTAGATAAACAACAGCACGAGTGAAAGACAAGGGTGAAATCTATGAACACCCTCTGGAATACCCTGTGGGAGATGAATGAGCACCTTTTCTAAGACTTGAAGGATATCAGTCAAAACTAGCAAGCAGCAGGTTCAAAGTTAACAGAATAAGGTAGATCTGCACATAACACGTAATCAAGTTACGGACCTCTTTGACCCTGGACATTGCTGTTGATAAATGTTTATGAGTTCACAAGAACTGAGTGATCCATTCAGTGGAACATTTTTAAGGACTGAAAAATACAACGGCTCTGCAGCTGTCTCAGTCCTGCACTGAATCGTCGATTCCCAGAGGCTGGGAGGACAGTCTGAGACAATATGTACCTGCCCTCTTTCTGTGATGTTCTCCAGTCATTAAATACCAGATGAACCAAAGACAAGTGGGAAAGCAATCTCATTCCAGACTGCAAAACTTAGGTTTTCCACAAATACTTTCACAGGTAACAGATAGAATCATAGAATGGTAAGGTTGGAAGGGACCTCAAGGATCATCTAGTTCCAACCCCCTGCCATAGGCAGGGATTTTTTTTTTTTAGGGAGTTCAGGAGTACTCAGATCTAAAGATGTGATGATGCAAGACTTGCTTAAAAGAAATTACTGAAATAAGACAGAGAAGATATAAGTAATTGCAAGGATAACTTAATTACCTATGGATTAACTTATAGGGAAGTCCTGAAAATGAGAGGAATACAAAACCAAACTATAAAAAGGCCATTTAAAAAAAAATAAGGAAATCGGTCAGCAAGACCCTACATGAAACGGTGTAAAATCTTTAGACTCAGCATGGAAAGTGCAGCAAAAGAGTTGCAAAACACATGCACAGTCCTAAATAAAATGTGAAGCAAGGAACCAAGAAAAGACAAAGCAGTCAAATGCTCAGGACTGAGAGCCTAACATCTGTTCTTTGAGCAACATCATGGGGAGGAGCGAGATGGAAAGGGCACATCCAAACTTGCTGATGTGTTTAGAAGTGAAGTGTATTGAAAAAAAAGGTAATGTTCACAATGGAAACTAGTAGGAAGAAAGGTACATAGCAAAAAAACCCAGGAATCAGTAGATGTGCTGGACCAGCAAAAAGGGATTTGAATTATAAGGATGTTACAAAAGAGCCAAGGCCACAAGACACATTGCAGTGTGCACATGCAGCCCAGACAGCCAACCGAGTCCTAGGCTGCATCAAGAGAAGCGTGGCCAGCAGAGCAAGGGAGGTGATTCTGCCACTTTACTCTGCTCTCGTCAGACCCCACCTGGAGTACTGTGTGCAGTTCTGGAGCCCTCAGCACAGGAAGGACATGGAAGTGTTGGAGCGGGTCCAGAGGAGGGCCACAAACATGATCAGAGAGCTGGAGCAGCTCTCCTATGAGGACAGGCTGAGGGAGTTGGGGCTCTTCAGCCTGGAGAAGAGAAGGCTTCCAGGGGACCTGATAGTAGCCTTCCAGTATCTGAAGGGGGCCTACAGGAAGGCTGGGGAAGGATTATTTACAAGGTCCTGCAATGACAGGACAAGGGGCAATGGGCTTAAACTGGCAGAGGGGAGATTTAGACTAGATGTTAGGAGGAAGTTCTTTACAGTAAGGGTGGTGAGGCACTGGAACAGGTTGCCCAGGGAGGATGTGGATGCTCCCTCCCTGGATGTGTTCAAGGCCAGATTGGATGAGGCCTTGAGTGAGCTGTACTAGTGGGAGGTGTCCCTGCCTATGGCAGGGGGTTGGAACTAGATGATCCTTGAGGTCCCTTCCAACCTTACCATTCTATGATTCTATGATTTCTGACATTATGTTGACACACAGATTCAGCTAAAATTCTCCCTCCTCCATTTTTTAACTGGAAGTCAAAGATCACCGTTTTCTAAGCAGTGAGTCAGCACAGGCAAACCTTGATGCCAGAGAAAAGGCATATTAATTCTACTGATTTCTTCACTGTTTTATTCACTGTGGAATTGTATCTCACTTGCTTGAATCTCTTGTAAAATCGATGAGAAAAGTCATCCTCCCACGAGGCTTAACACGGCGGCAAGAGCTAAGGTTAAAACTACTGGTCGTATCTGCTACTCACGTCCCACCCCAAAAGTTAAGCGGTACATTAAGAATTTTCGCCGTGTTTAAAATAGTTGCCTAAAGCGGTGGCTAACTCCCACAGCGCTTAGTCACACATTTCTTTGGCATCCAATTCAACAACCATCATCGGAAAAACACGAGAAGCATTTGGGCGATTCAATGTCCGGGCCGGAGCTGTCACAGGCTTTCCGGATTTCATGTCGAGGGGATGACATTTTAGCGTGGAAAAGCAGCAGGTACAAATCACCTCCAGAGCCAGAGATGTGGCCAAACCTCCTCTGATTCTGGGGGGGGTAAAAAAAAAAAAAAAAATCAAACAAAAAAACCTCCACGCTACTCTTCTCAAAAGAGCCTAAACATAACAAACCAACCTCAACCCCATTCGCCGCCAGAGATAGACAAGGCAGGCACAAGGGCGACGGCAGTGCTCTGGCACCGCCCCCGCGCTGGGGCCGGGCCTGGACCTGGGCCGTATCCTCCCTCCCTCTCTGCCGGCGGCTGCGTGTGAGAGGAGGCGCTCGCGGCAGCAGTGCAGTGGGGCGCTGGTAGCGGCGGGATGTTCAGCTGGCTGGGGAAACAGGGCGGCGGACGGGAGCGCGGCGGTGCCGGTAGCGATGTGGTGCAAACGGTCACCGGGGCTCTGCGGGACCTCTACCTCCGCAAGTTGCTGCCGCTGGAAGAGCACTACCGCTTCCATGACTTCCACTCGCCCGCCCTGGAGGAGGCAGACTTCGAGAACAAGCCTATGGTGCTACTGGTGGGGCAGTACAGCACCGGCAAGACCACCTTCATCCGGTAAGGCTGCCCGCGGCGTTGCGCGGGTCCTTTCCCTCGAGGCCGCCGCCGCGCCCGGCCCCGCATGGGAATCGCCGGCCAGCTCCGGGCCCGCCTCGCCCCCGCTGCTAGCTCGGTAATCCTGGCTCAACTCCTGCCCAGGGCGGTTCTGCTGCCCCAGAAACGCCGCCTTCTGCGCGCTAGTAGTTCACCCTGCGGCGAGCTGTCCTGTGTCACCCGTGCGGCAGTCTGGGGCAGTGGGACACAGCCGATGTCCTTCCCGAGGAGCAGGGCTTGTCCGAGAGCTTCCCATGCCACGCAGAGGATGGGTGCAGCTCCAGGGGCTGTTACATGCTCTGTAAGCCTATTCCTGTAAGCTTCCTGTAAGCATATTCGATTTCATGTCTGCTGAGAAAGTGGAACCTCCGCTTCCTCTTTTCTAAATCTTTCAAGTTACTCGTAAAACGGCATGACGGCTGCGTCCATCATGGACCATTCAACCTTATCTCCTCCCCATTCTTTCCCATTCCTTTCATGGTTGGGCTGTGAAGATGCGAGAGAAACTCGACAATTTAAAAAAAAAAAAAACAAAAAAAAACCAGCCGTTTTTTGAAGCCCAGCTCTTTAGGTCCGTTGGATTGCACCGGCAAAGGCACTGATAAGGCAACGCTGCTGCCGTTGTAATATTTTCTAACTTTTCTGCCTTCTTTATTGCTAAGTTTTTGTTAATAAACTTGAGGAAGCTGAAGTGTGCCTCGGGTTTTAGGAGCTTGTGAATAGCTTACGTGTATTTGACTCTGTCATGCCAGTTTATGAATCAGTTTAAGGTTATACCAAACTCTGCAAAAGACGCAGCTCACATGGATCAATTTTGACCTGAGAGTAGTTATAATCCTTCTGTAAACGTTACAGACGTTTCTCTTTCGGTTCCAAAGGTTGCATGCAGCCTTGCCGTAACACTTTTCTCTTTAAATTGCAGATTATCTCCCTCCCCTCTCCACTGAAGAGCAGTGTTTACCTTCACGCACCTGATCACTTTTTCAGGTGTTTACAGAGCTAATCATATTCCTTCTTCTGGTTTTATAACTACCTAGTTGGAAGCTTGTAGTTGAACTTGGTTCTTTACTGATTATTGTTGAATTCCTGTAAATGCTTAAAGTGGGTTTTGCTCAAAGGAGAATTTAAAAAAAATACTATAATTAAGAGAAACTTAGTTTCCAGGTCCTCAAAGTAGTCACAAGAAAGGATGTGCTTGTGGGGAGGGTGATTTGGGTTTTCCAGACATTTCTTTAGCCACGATGATTGATTTTCTTCTTTTAAATGACAGTTGCTGTGGCAGCCTGTGTGTGTTTCCAGGTAATTGTTATTACTTGCCTTATGGATTGGGGGTGGTGAGAGCATAGGTAATAGAGACAGAATGGTCCCAAATATGTACATACCAGAACCTGTTCTGCCTGTCAGCTGAATTGCTGTGTCATTCACGATTCATACGAGTCTATCACCCCACACCCCCTCTCAGAGTTTGCCTTGGGTGAGAGCAGATAATTTATGAGTACTCAACTTCTCTGTCCTTTACAGTTACCTACATTTGACTGGAGTGTAAGTCAATATTGTGCTTTGAAATGCTGATATTCCGTGCAGCGCCTTAGACATTTTTTGTATTGTTGCTTTGCAACTAATTCACTATCACTTCAGCCATAACCTGCTGAGCAATAGGGTTGGCTGTTGCTGGTGTAGAGTCTGAAAGAGAAAAGAAGTATAATTTCTTGCAGCTCTTTAAAGCTTTTGCCCGCATTGGTCACTTTCAAAAATATATTCTCATGCATCTTTTAAAAATACCTGTCTCAGTGGAGGAGATGACTTCTGCTGGGAGGTGCCCATCTCTTCACCCACTTAGCACTTTCTTCTGTCCCCATTTTAGGTAGATCGCACAGTGCTTTAATCCCTCGCTATGTACTGGAGAAGACAGGAATTGACTGCTGAGCTCCAATCAGTGATCAAACAGCTGTTCCTGCTTCTAAAAGACCACGATCTGGTCTCACCAATTGAATCAGTGTTCACTACAGAATAGATAATAATTGGCTAAATTTGCAGGAGGATGCGTCCCATTCAGGACAGGCAGCAACTTGGTAGTGTCATGGTGACTGTTACTCAAATTCCAGTTTAGGGAAGAAAAAGAAGTGAAAAAAAAAATTTAAAAAAATTATTTATATACTGAAGGCAAGATTTAGAAGACATAAGCAAATACAGCCTCCAGGTCACCAACAAATGAATTTCCCATCTAATAGACTGAATTTCCCTTGGGAAAAAATTGTCATATGTTCTCAAGATATCTATAACAAACCCAGAATTATAACTAATTTTTTCTTAAAATGAAATTGGACTGTAGGTTGGGTTTTTTCCTGCTAGGTTTTTGAAGAACAAACATTATGTTAAATATTAATTGAACCCACTTTTTGTTCCACATTTTTCCATTTCCTAGTCAGAAGGACATCCTAGATATGTTTAAGTGTTTACTATTAAGTTTATGTGTGAACATAACAATTCAGTTTAGCTGACAAATATTCATTTGGGATTTACTTTGATTTAGATGTTATTGTGAGAACTTCACATTTTCATACCTCTGTCACATCCACATCCACCCAGTTCCTTCCACCAAATCTTCATGGAAAACACTCATCTAGCAATGACTGAATGTCCCCAGGGATTTGAGATATGCAAACAAACACTTCCAGGTTTCTAACAGCTCTTCTGTTTTTTCACTGGATGCTGTTTATCCTCTTTGCACTTAGAACAATGCAGGTTCGCAGTATAAGGTGTAGGGTTGGCGACACTGTTTTAGTCAAGTATTTGACAATAGAAACAAATAAATATTAATACTTGTCTGATTGTTTTTAATAGAGTAGGAGGATGGGTGAGAGCCAAGAGCTTATCTTGCATGGGAGCTGCTTGGCCTTGCAGCTTCTATAGTTCTCTCAATTTGTCTTGCCTGCTTTAGAGAAGGGGACGGGAGGGACCTGTAGTGTATGAAAAAGATAGAGGAGCTGGACAGTGTGAGTTTGCAGTTGCCGACTTTTTTTTTTTTTTCTGACAATGAATTAAGCCTGTAGTCTAATAATGTTTGCTTTGTTAACAGCTTTGCTGTTTCAGAAGTGTAACCCACTGACTCATTTCTAAAAAGCTTATCAAAACGAGGGACAAGAAGTAAATTCCTCAGCCTGCCAGGCTATGTGTTTACTTTGCTCACAGGTATTACTGAGAGGTTCAAACGGTAAACGTCCTTTTACTTAACTGAGTCAGAGCAGGGCTTCATGAGAGCACCTTTTTGTATGTGTATTGTCTGGAGTTTGCAATGAATGTGCAGTTGCATGTAAAGCAAGAATGGTCTGCATCTATTTCTTCTGTGTGGGAAAGGTCCTTCTTTATGTGTTTGGGTGAAAACTGAAACTTCTTTATGAGCTCTCCGTTAAAGTTTTGAGTAATTTGCAGCAGAATTCTTACACTAAAGCAATCATCTACTATTTTAATTGTGTTTTTAAAAAATGTGGAGGTTTTGGTGCAGTATGAAGTGTAAAGGGGAATTTGAGCTTGTCTCCCAATCCATTGCACAGTATTCCTGCTCAGTGCTGCTCTGTCCAGCTCACCTCTTTGCGTGTTATAAAGCATTTAGACCTCAGATGGTTATCAGTATGTGAAACGAAACGGTGAGTTATCTTTGCAATCTCTGGAACTCAGTAAAACGGTTTCCCATAGTCTGGCTATACATCTTGCAAAGGAACATAGATGAATGTTTATTGGCAAAGCAGAAAGGTTATAGCCCAGGTAAAAACAAAGGGAGCAGGCAACAGGATGTCTGTTGTTTGATCTTGACTGTCTGTGGGACATTCGCTATTTTTAAGCATTCTTCCTGTGAACCCTTTTGAACTCCTCTGCTGAAAATTCCTGAGAAAGGCATGCAGTTGCGGATGCTAAAAATCCAGGTATTTTCCCATCTTAGTATAGCACACTGTATGAAAGCACTTGCAGCCTTCCAGTTTACAGAAGAGTGCTTGTCCCTTCTGTGTGGATAAGTGAAACTGGTGTTTTCCTGTTGAGAGAAAGTGTGCCATAGCTTGTACAGCCAGTGCTGAAGAACTAGGGCTTATTTAAGTCCATACTGTTTCATGGTGTCAGGCCATAGGCCAGTTCTGATGGAAAATACCTGCCATGCAAAGTGTTTCCTGTGTCTGCGAGATAGCTGTACCAGGCATCTTTTGGGTGGGACTCAGTTTTTGGAGAGAGAGCTTGCTGTCCTGGATTGTTATCGCTGTGAAAGCCTGCACCTGTATTATGAATTGGATTTATCACTGCAATTCAGTAGCACTTTATTCTTTGTCCAGCTAATCTGAATTTGCATTGTTTGAGTTCTGAGCTGAAAATACAAATGTGGAAATCCTGAAAGGCCTGCCATACTGCCCACTCTTTGTAAATTCTGCAAATGTCATGTGCAGCAACTTCATGAGCAGGCCATGGTATTTTTGTTTGTTTGTTTTTTTTCAGGTATCTTACAGACCACCATCACTGAATATCCATATCCGTGCCTGGCAGATTCATGAGCTTATGACACAACCACTATCCTATTACCCTAGAGATGTGTTATCCTGCAATCAGATCCCATAATTTAGTTTTCTGTGACTTGTGTCATATGCATTTGATTCAGTACAATGTTCTTTACTGCTGCTCTTGGAGCTTCTTATTTGTGTTGCCACCTTATGAATTGCCCCATCTGTCAAGAGAAGTCTGGGAATGACAAGTTCTATCAAAAACTTAGGAGTTTCAGAGATCCTTTCCATTTTAAAAGAAGGGCTACAAGGAAAGGTAGAACTGAGAGACTTTGAAGTAGGACATTTTATTGTGGCAAGTCAAAAATCTTGTTTTAGAAGGTGGAAGTATAATTCATTTTTCTACATCAATGGCATGGATAAGTCCAATCTGGAAAATTGCTGTGGCTCCTGTGAGTTAGCCTTTGCATCCCAATTGTAGAAGGTCCTAATCTGCAGTAGTGTTCCATGAGGAGGCAGGAGTGCTTTTGCATTTTGTGTGTTCAGTACTTGAAAGTTCAGCATGTCCACGCAGAAAGGGCTCAACTGCTTAGCTACCAAAGGAGTTTTGTCTTCATTTTCTTCCATTACCTGCTTCAGAAGATGAGGGATTTTCTGTGTTGTACACTTCTGCATGGGCAGAGAGGTCTGAGTGTTAGGTTTGTTTTGTTTATGGGGAGGGGTTTGGTTTATTTCCTTGTTAGCATGCGCTGGGCACAGCTTATTCTGGAAGTAGAACAAATGGACTTTGGCTCTCGTCAGACCCCATTTGGAGTATTGTGTACAGTTCTGGAGCCCCCAGCACAGGAAGGACATGGAAGTGTTGGAGCGGGTCCAGAGGAGGGCCACAAACATGATCAGAGAGCTGGAGCAGCTTTGCTGTAAGGACAGACTGAGAGAGTTTGGGCTCTTCAGCCTGCAGAAGAGAAAGCTTCGAGAAGACCTTGTAGTAGCCTTCCAGTATCTGAAGGGGCCTAGAGGAAGGCTGGGGAGGGACTATTTTACAAGGTCTTGTAATGACAGGACAAGGGGTAATGGGTTTAAACTGGCAGAGAGGAGATTTAGGCTGGATGTCAGGAGGAAGTTCTTTCCAGTGAGGATGGTGAGGCACTGGCACAGGTTGCCCAGGGAGGTTGTGGCTGCTCCCTCCCTGGAGGTGTTCAAGGCCAGGTTGGACGAGGCCTTGAGTGACCTGTACTAGTGGGAGGTGTCCCTGCCTATGGTAGGGGGCTGGAACTAGATGATCTCTGAGGTCCCTTCCAACCTTACCATTCTATGTTCTGGCATGTTCGTAGAATCATGATTGCTCTTATGTTCTTCCTTTCCCACAGTTTATAGCTTTGGATCTTTATTTATTTAATTTGTTTGGAAGCAGAAAGCTGCAGGAAATCTCATGTAAATAACTGTTCTGTGCCTTAAGCCTCCCAGATGGTAGGTTGAGCTGATTTGAGTTTGCTAAGGCTACTGTGTGTACATATCTGTAGTCCCATAAATTCTGTGCACTCATCTACAAAGACCAAATGTTTGGACACTCAATTGAAAGGCAGAGGTTGTTCAGCAAGTACAGACACTTTTTATAATGGTGGGTTTTTTCCAGCAAGAGCAGCCTATAGATCTTCTCAGATCGGTATTGGTGTATGAAATGATAGCAGAGCAGGCATAGTGCTGTTGGAATAAGGATTTAAGTTTAAATTTAAAGACCGGTGTTGATACAGATGTGCTGAAGCTTAACTAGTGCTGTTACTGGCCTGTCACCTGTACCTGAAGAAGAATTCTCATTTAAAGCCATTATGTAAAAAGTTAAAATGTACTTGGTTAATATTGTGAAGATTTGGTTTTTTTCAGAACTCCAGACTCGAGTTGATTGGAGAATTTTAGTGCTCCCTAACATCATGTTGCAACATACTTGAAAACAATTTGGTCTTAGCCTTGAGGTAAACATTTTAAGGATGATACTGCGGTGAATGAGGATGATAGCCCTTATGTTTCAAAGTTTAAACACAGCTGTCTGCTGCTGGCTTCGAGAAGTGGCAGTTCTCATAGTTTAAGCTGGAGGAATGTTGGAAGCTAGAGGCTAACATCACCTTGAATGGTTCAGGTGCTGTAGTAGAATACTTTGAACTCTGTTATTGTGAAGGACTGTACTTTATCCCCTTAAAAATCTAGTTGTTGTGAAAAAAATGGAATTCAATCCTTTTAATTTTTCTCTTTCCCTCATTAATAGAAATCATAAAATGCAGGAAACATGCAATTACATTACTCCAAATTGTGTCTATCGCTCTGAATTTTCAAGTTATTTGCTTTTGCTATAGTACCCAGACATTCATTCTATTATTTTATGTTTTCTCCAACTCCAGATACTTGCTCGAACAAGACTTTCCAGGCATGCGGATTGGTCCAGAGCCCACCACGGATTCCTTCATTGCTGTGATGTATGGAGAATCAGAAGGAAATGTTCCTGGAAATGCCCTAGTTGTCGATCCTAAGAAACCATTCCGCAAACTCAGCCGCTTTGGAAATGCTTTCCTCAACAGGTGAGACCTGTTTGCGTGCTATCTTTTGCTTTTTATGTTTAAGTATCTACGAGATGCCGTCTTAAGCGTCAGTGTGCTTTTTTTACTATGTTTTTTCTGCTGTGTTTGTTTTGAAAAGCATGGAGTACGAGCAGGAGAGGTGGCAGTTCAAGGTAGTTGGAAAAAATAAAAAAGCAGTACTAGGTGGACAGTAGCACAGAAATATTCAGTTAACTGAACAGAAAATCATTGTAACAATGAGTTTACAGAAGATTACTGAAATGCTCTTCCAGCTCACTTATTTGTAAGGCATTGCAGCAACCGGAACTCTGGATCAGTTTTGGCACAAATTCTCTGATAGTTTCATGCTAATAGTAACTACAGTCCCGGAAAAAAAAAAAGAGGAGGAAATAAACCCCCTAACTATTTTCCCTTTGGTGCTGTCTTGTTCCTTTTCACTGGTCTCACTAAAAGCCTTAGTGTAGCTGTTTAAACTTGTGAATTGCTGGGACATGTAAAAAGGCCTGCCAGAATGGAGAGCATTTGAATATGCCTTCTGGATAAACGTGTATGCAAGCTGTCAAGTGTTTAATTTTTAGTAGCTGGTCATCAAGCAACTTCACAGATCACAGAATTAGCTTCTGGATAGCTGTTGTGTATTTGCAAAAAAAACCCAAACAAAACCATAACGGAAGAGTACAGGGGCTGTGAATATTGCTGTAGGTAATGCGAGTAGCAGGCTGAATATTTCCATTTAAAAGTTATTAATAACTTTGCTCAGATTGAGAGTTATCACTTTGTTTTCTTCCTGTATTTGGTGGTAGCTTGACATGGAGGCCTTGCTTTGCAAGCCAGTTAATCTAAATTGGTTCTCTTCTAACAATAAACTTTCCTGTTTGGCTGATTAACACTGGCATATGTGTTAAAAGTTCGTCGTGTACAGCCTTATCTCTTGCTGCACTTACTCAGCGAAGAAAGTTTATAGCTGCATATAAGTTGGCTTGGGTGTTATTTGCTGTGAGATAAGAATATGTGCTGTGGGAAGCTGTAATCAAGTCCTATTTTAAATAATAATTTTGTGGTCCAAGACTCCTTTCTGTGAGATTTACTTCTTGACCTCCAGATCACTACTGTGTTTTTCTTTCTTCACCATTATGGTCTTTATGAAAAGAGAAAATAATTATACTGTAAATAATATTTTGCACAATATTCAAATATTTACACAGAACATGTAGTAATGCTATGTGCTTGTATGAATGAATGAATGGTATACACATAATTTTTTGGCTAAATCATCTGTTTAGCTAGTTGGAGGCTTAGGCAAGCAAGAATATTTGCTAGCTAAAAGATTTACATGGGCAGTAACAGACTACATTATTCCAGTTCTTTTCATGATTGTGGTTATTGTATTGCAGTGCTGTGGGCAACCTCATCTTCAACAGTTAAGTTTACCCCTTAGTTTTGCGGTACAGACCTAGATGCTTATAACCTCCTAGCATCACCCTCAGTTTGCCACTCTGATCATATTGCTGCATTCTCAAAACTTGTCGACTCCTTTCTCTTTCCTGCTTCAACTAGATGGAAATGTCTCAGGATTCAGGGCAGTATTTTTTGAGTATATTCCCCCTGTTCTTTCCTGCAGGCATTCTAGATATTTTATTTTGCCTTTTCTCATTTGCCTTGCTGACAGCCCTTTATTCTCAGTGTTGCATTTTCCACTCTTGGCTTAATATATTTTTCTCTGCTCCCTCCCCTTTGCCCCCGCTTAAAATTATTTCCCAGTCCTAGTATATGTACCCTGAAAGGAAACAGTGGCTGAGGTAATGGAGAAACCTAAAACCAAACAGGAACACAGTGCACAATCAAGGATTGTACTTACTAATCAGCTACGTTAGTTGATTAATGTTACTTGCCTCCTTTTTTCTTTTCCTCCATGACGCCTTCTTATTTCCCTCTATATCTCAGTGCTTGTGGTAGGTGTGTCTGTAAGGATCCTGAATGTAGAAACTTGTATTTTATTTCTTCTGTGTACTTTTAAGGACAGCTGGAGAGGAAGGGATGGGGATGGGACCTAGTGTGCTCTTGGATGTTGGTGAAATACATAGTCCTGTTCTATTTTATTGGATATCTGAATGGACACAAAAAGGAGTATAAATTCTTACCAGAGTCTTTGAGTGATCCAAAGTTAATGTAAAAAAAGAAATAAAATCACAGATTATTAAAATCAACAATTGTTGATTTGCAAACAATGTAATTTACTTTAGCAAGAATTGTCTAACATTACTGGTTTCCTTAAACGAGCACTGTAATAATATGAAAAATGTGATGGTATCAAGAGTCTGCTGTATCATAAGCAGTTATAGTCATTGCAGTCATCTTAGCTATTTTTACAAAGCTTTTTTTTTTCTTGTGAAGCTCAGGTGTCATCAGGGTAGATAGTCTGTAGTTTTACTTTCTGTGTAGCAGAACTTAAAAATCACACTTCATTACATGTCACGTAAGAAATAGCGATTCAGAATCAGATCTTGGTGATATTCATACGCAGTTTACCATTACAGTTTTGAGTTGTCTGAACTGAGTTTGATGTTTGAATTTTAACCCATCTGTTGTCTTTAAGTTATGGATATATTCTAAAAGCTACAGCCAGTTAGTTACAAATTTAGCCTTCTGTTTCATATCCTTTTGCTCTATATTGTCCTTCTTTTGCCACTAATGGCTGCTGCAAAGACTGCAATGTCTTTCCATTTTAAAGACCTGTAATTCTCTGTCGTCTTGTACAGGCTTTTCTAGCTGTCCCAGTTTGGGGGATGTGCAAGTCAAAATACTGCTGTATTGTTCAGTTGACGTAAATGGACAGGCCTAAAAACATCCCAGTGAGATTAAAACAATTCTGAGCTTCCTAAAGTGAAATTGTGATTTTAAATATATATATTTGTTGTTTTTTTTAAAAAGGAAAACTCAGCCTTTACACTGTTCCAACCTCCTGAAAGCTACTTCATGCTGTACATACTAGTGATGTCTATTTTTGTAATGTTTGATGTGAATGAATGTAATTTCTTTGTCGCTTACAGGATGGCCCATGTGCTTCCACAAAATATGTTTGCTTTAACATAGCCTCTCCTTAAAGTTTTGGAGAACTCAAAAATGTTATTTTATTCAGAACTACTTCACTACTTATTCAAAGGTGTCTCTTAAGCTAGTAAAAAATTAGACTTGGAGGGTGAGTTTACTGCAGATAGGCAATATTTTCTATACCTGGTAGTCTGCTAGAAACAAACATAATGACAAAACCGAACCAACTAAACAAACAAAAGTATCAAAGAAAACCCCAGCACAACAAAATAAACACACAAAAACCCTACCCCCAAACCAACCAAATAATCAAAAAACCCCACCCCCCAAAAAAACCCCAACCAATCATCGAACACCCCCACCAAACCAAAACAGTATAGTGTCCTAACAGCAGGCTTGGCAAAAGCCTTTCCTTATCCCCTCTTGGGTTTCAGGTAGAGGTGTAGCTGATCCTGCTGTTTGTCGTACCCAAGAAGGGATGCTGTGTGCTTTTGTTCCAGACTCATTGTTACAAGGTCACCTGAAAAAAAAGGCGGTGTGAGATGCAAGGACTTTTTTTCTTCCTGATTTTTTTCCTTTGAATGGTCTGGATTGTTTTCTGCCCAGCAATGGCTTCCTAAATTTATGTATCTTATATTTTGCATCTGATATTTGACTGCCTGAGCCTCTTCCAAAGATAATATGAGTTAGGTCTTAAAGTTCATCATCGACCTTGGCACAATTAAAATTTGCTGTGGTGTCCTATTTCTTGAGCAAATGTGCATTCTAAAGCGATGGGTTAGCACAGGATGGCCATTTTACAGCCTGACCCTGCAGCTTAATCCAGTGCTAGCTTACTTCTGGGAAGCCTCACAGGAGGAGGGTAGGTTACATTGTGTGCTTCTTAGTAGTCTTCAGCTGCTGCTCGATAAGAAGATTAAATTCTTATGCAGATCTCTTAAAGGCAGTTTATGATGATGGGAGGTGAAGGTCTCCACCGATGAACTGTCCCATAAGCATCAGAGGAGCTTCAACATAACACAGTGTTTGCGCAATTTTCAGAGTCCTCATGAATTATTTAGTTTTCATAATGCCACCACTGAATTTGTCTGCCCTCACAGAGGCAGGAGGTTATTGTTTAGAGCTCACTGTGTGTAATTTCAACTCTTGCTTCTGGCAGTGTGAAAGCTTTTGTTCGGTTTGTGGGAGGAATACTGTTGGTTTCAGTCCTCTGCAAGCCCCACCTAAGGGGCTTAATTAGAGACAGGCACAGCTCAAATGCTGCTGGAGCAGGTGAGAAAGGAACTTGCCAGTAACTGGAACATAGAATTATCAACAGTACAGCTTTTGGCATGCTTTTCTTTTGAATCTCTTTGAATTTGGGAAGAAGCTGAAGTACATGAAGAACTGCTGCTTTTGTGTACTAATTGGTTTTTTAGACATGCATGGCCCACGTTGTCAGCTGTTGCAAAATCGAGAACTTTGTCAGCACCTAGACACAGGGGTTTAGGTGGCTTTCCTGTGTTTTCTTTTTTATGAGAAGCTCTCTGTTGATGTTTGGTTTCCTTAAGCAGGTGTGGTTAACACAGGGGCTCCTTAGGACTTCGGAAACTTTTTTTAGAAGATCTTTCTTGAATCTTTCTGAAAGGAGATGCATAAAGGGAAGCTCTCAAGGAGCAGTCTACATGTAAACTAAAGCTATTGTTAAATGTTTTTTCTCTCCTCCTTTCCTTCAGGTTCATGTGTTCTCAGTTACCTAACCAGGTGCTGAAGAGCATCAGTATCATTGACAGCCCTGGCATTCTCTCTGGAGAGAAGCAGCGTATCAGCAGAGGTGAGATGCAGAGCTTGCAATTAACTGAGCTCACTATTTTAATTGTACTGCACAAGTCGTCATCCTAATCTGTTTGGAACCTGTTTTAGTGGTATCGAGTGGTGGTGTCCCCCAAACTTTTTTACTACATGACCTACTAAGCTCATGCTTCACAGCCAGGTGTAAAGTGTAAAATTTTTTTCTCTTGAAAACTGTCATCCTGCTGCTGTGGCTGCAAATGGCTATGATTGCATGATCTTTTGATTAATTAGTTCTTTGACACTCCTGAGAAACTAGTGATGAATGATTGTTTGTCGTAGTTTGAGGGGTCCTAGTTTCCCCTAAGAAAACTACAGAGACAATACACCAAGACCCATCCCAGGGGATGGATCTGGGCATCCCAGGATGTTGTAATATTGTTATTCCATTCTGTTTTCTGGTATCACAACTTATAAGCCAGTGTCTGGCTGTTACAGCTCTCTTTCCCTCCCTGCCTCTCCTCCCTTCACAACTGCTTTCCCCAGGCAGAGCGCGGCCCTCCTTATCTCATGGTTTGTGTGGGCGATGGCTGTTGGCTGGCAGGGAATTCTGAGCTGCATTGTGCAGCCTTCTGAGGCCTTGTAGGCCTAAGAAGATGGGGAGGGGAGGGACAGTTATGGCCTACTCTTAGACCTGCCAAGGGTGGAAGTGATGGAGGATTCTAGATGGCCTTAGCTTGTGGCTGTATCCATTCTACTTGACTGCATTTTGCATATATATGCACCTGTAAATAGAATCTCACTTTAAACTTCCAATCAGTGTGCAGTATCTCTAAGATTGCAGAGTGCAGTCACTCTAAAAGGAGTAAGAGTCACTCCTGTCATCCAGTACTTAGTAGCTCATGGCCTCAGACTATGACACTCTTGTATATACTATTGAAGTTTATGAATGATGTTACATAACAGCTATAGCTCTTCAAGCTGGTCACATTTTAAAACTGAGGTGCTTTCTATGTAGACACAGCTGTCAACTTTGCTGCTTAAAGTTGCTCAGTCATGCCATAATGTAATTTTTGGTCAAAAGAGTTAAGGTAGCAGGAGGAAGAGGGAATGAGAATATTTTTAACAAAATGAAATTTCTGCCAAGAACTGGATCTTGATTTTAGTGTGCTGTTTAAGAAATTAGCTTGTCTTTGAAAAGATGTTAAGCCACCATAATGTTAATAACTTTCTTCCTTGTTTCCTTCAGCTGTATTTAAGTGTGCCTTGGAGATTTCTGTGGAGTTGTAATTGGTAGTGAGTGATTTAGTGTGTGGCTTATACTGCCCTTTTGTTTTCAGACCTTTGTGTAGGAAATGGAAACTTCTGTGTTTCATGTCTGTGGAAGGGGAAATAATCAGTTCTTTAACATATCACACCTGGGGTGTTCTGAGAAAATTCTGGAATGAACACAATATATGGCAGCTGTGTAGCCATGGTCTTAACTTGACTCGAGAGAGTCCTTTTTGGGACTGTAATCTAAACTGTGCTTGCTTAGTAAACTAGTCTACTAGATGCTTTTGGATTCTTTGTTCAGTGACAGAATGTGTGGCGTTTGTCATAGAAATAGAGCTGCACTCTCCTAAATGGGATACCTTGGGGATCTAGTAGCAGTGAATATCATTGAGTGTTATACATCTGTGCAATGAAAGACTTGAAAGTTGTGAAATCGGAAGACTAAATCAAGTACTGCATGTTGGCACTCATTTGAAGGCTGAAATAACAAACTGTGTAAATAATGGTCTTTAATTCTGAGTAATCTCTTAAGATATCCACAAAATATATGCCTCAGTTTACACAGTCTGATAAAGTGAAATGTGGTCTTAAATCTCCTTCTGTTTCTCCATTGTGGATTCCAGCTCTCCTTTTTCCACCACTAATTAAAACTAGCCATATCATCTCTGCTTGTTATATCAAGGGAAAATGTTACAAGGCAGCATTCAATTATCTTTTGCCACTTTCTTAACAGTGTGGAAGTGAATGTGAAATAAGGAGAAAGCTAGAGCATCATATTAATATGCCACTGAAGAAGTGAGCAGTGCTGTAACAAAACTCAACACTGTTAGGGATTGCTGTGGAAGTGCCAGAGATGTGTTGCTTAAAGGACCATGGTTCTTCACTGCCATCTAGAATTGCTCTTGTGACTTAATGAAACATACAACTGTTGGTTTTTTTTTTTTTTGTTCAGAAACTCCATTCTGTGATGGTATGTGCCTTATCTTTTATGGCCTAGATGGATCACACTTTGGTATGGTAGACTTTCACAGAAGTTGGCAGTGCTCGGTGGTAACCTCAAACTCTTACCTCTCGAGGCTTTCATTTCATTAGATTAGTTTGCATTTCATATTTTTTTTTTTTTTCTTTGTCTATTAAGGGTTATCTTGAATACGTAACTTGGCATAGCTCTTTTATCACCATTGTGGTTCTTCTGTATGCTGTTTAGCTCTCACCAGTGTAGTTGTAGCATAAATAAGGTTTTGGGAGACAGCTTCAGAGCACTCTTTGTGCCCCAGGCATGCAGGGCAAGATTTAAGGTTTCATGTACTTGAAACATAACCATTGGCATATGTGAAGTATCTGCAAGTCACTGTATAGACCTATTGTATGCAGTTATGAGGTAGCAGTACTGTCTTTGACTATGTCCATATTGCAGAGGCAGATACATCTCGAATATGACATTTGGGCTGCTTGACAGAACAAGACCTATCTGAGCTGCTATCCTGTTTTCAGCTGGGAGAGTGTTCATTTTCCTCTTAGTAGGTGGTGCAGTGCTGTATTTTTTATTTAGTGTGAGAATAATGTTGATGATACTCTCATGTTGTTGCTAAGTAATGCTTGTCCTAAATTAAGGATTTTTCCATTCCCAGTGCTCTGCCAATGCCAGGTCCACAAGAATATGGAAGGATACATGGTCAGGACAGCTGACCTGAACTAGCTAAAGGGATATTCCATGTCATAAAACATAATGCTCAGTATATAAACTGGAGGTAATTGTCTGGGGAAGAGTGGATCACTGCTAGGGCTTTGGTTGGTGAGTGGCGAGCAGCTGCACTGTACATCACTTGTCTGTCGGGGTTTATTTCTCTCTCTTTGTTACATCCATTTTCATTGCTCTTACAAAATTTCATTAATATTATTGCTATTATTATATTTTATTTTAGTCATTAAGCTGTTCTCAACTCATGAGTTTCAATTATTTTTTTAAATTGTTTTCCCCCATCCCACTAGGGCAAGGAGGAGTGAGCGAGCAGCAGCAGCATGGTGCTGAGCTGCTGACTGGAGTTAAATTAAACATGACACTACCTTCTTGAAGGACTTTGATATATTTATGCTCTAAGTCTAATTTACCACATTAGCACATTTTGAAGTTTGAGTTGTTGCTTAGATTTCTGTTTAAATCACTGTGCAAATATAAACAGGATTTACAAGGTGTTTTCTGCTAGACCTGAGTGTAACTCTGTCAGAGGATTCTGTTTATACACCTTCAACCCAAGAATGTTTTTCTTCCTTACAAACTGTTATGGTGTTCCTCAGTTCACTGTTTGAAAAAGCTGTTTCACTGTGGGAACTTCTGTTTCCTTTCACTGTGAAGGTGATTAAAGACATACATAGGGATGCTTTTTCTGTGCTTGCCAGGGAAACCCTTAAATATACAGGATTTCACAATTTTGTATTTCAGAGTCTTTTATAGTTCAGTAAAATTTTTAGGCTTTCAGTTTCTACTTCTCAAACTTCTCATATGAAATCTTACTGCTGTTTTCTAACTAATATATGCAATATGAGATTTTTCATAGTTCACTAACGGAATATGGCATGTAATAAGTACAATAAATATTAGGTGCTTTCTATTCTGCACATTATTGCTGTCTGGTCATATCCAAGTTATTCAATTACCTTCCTAGAATTTCAGCTTATTTCTAACTTTGGTGAACAGGAACTTTTCTTGTTGGTTATGTTTTAATGTGTTTGGAAGAATAACATCTCAAGACCTCAGTGTAAAACCTTTGCTTTTTGCTGTTGGTGTTTGTTTTTCGTTTGTGGGGTTGGTTTTTTTTCCATTTCCCCATAAGCAAATTCTTAACTACTTACCTACATATGGATGCAACACTGTGCTGGTTTGAGGCTAATTGGAATATTTTATTGAAACAAATTAAATCCTTAGCTGTGAGAAGAAAGAAAAACAATAATAGTAACCTATATCACTCATTTGTCTGCTGAGAAGTGAAGCTAGTCAAAATAGAGATAAGACACTTCTCACACTCTTCTGAGTTAGTTCTCAGTTGTTTATTCTACTCCTGCCCTCTGACAGTCTTGTTTCTGTTTTCTACCTTAACTCTAATCTGACCTAACCCTTTATTTCCTCTAAC
>VWZE01024826.1:0-100007 GCA_013396675.1 Eubucco bourcierii
CTTCCAACCTTACCATTCTATGATTCTATAATACTGCAAAAGATGTACTAAAAAAACTACCTCATCCCTTCTTTAGGAATTTCCTAAACAAAACAAAACAAAACAAACAAAAAAACCCCCAACCCCAAAAAACCACCAAAAAAACCCCAAAAAAACCCCAAACCACTTTTTAAAGACCGTTTCTTCCTCCTTTTAGAAGAAATGGATTTCACCTCATCATTCCCTTGAGCATTATAAGAAGTAACTGGGCTTGGTATCTATGCTTCTTAGTCAGTTTTTTTGGCTGTCCCCTACCATTTAGCTCGCTGCTGCTGGCAAAGAAAGGAAACCAGAGGTTTTGTGCACTGCTCATAAACCGCTATAAAGTATTTTCAGAAATAAATCTGAACAAAGCAAATCTATCATGTCTGTTTTACCCACAGCTAATAACCCTTGTCTGAATATCTAAGAGCATAATGTCTGCTAGTACAAATAGTTGCAGCTCCATTGCAGGTCATGCCATCCCTTACTGAAGAGCTGAAGGTTGTGGATAGTCAGACAGTTCAGCTTTAAACTTAATAAATACCATTGCTTAAATTACTAAAATAGATAAAATACATTGTTTTATGGCCAGTATTTTCAGGGTCATTGCTCTAAATGGACATACTTTTGGGATAAGCAGAGCAGCAAGTCATCATCTTTTTGTAGCCTACATGTCTTGTTCTGAAAGTCCTGTCTGTGGTATCACACTACTGCACATCAAGTGGCTTGTTGGGAGCTGGATTTCAATGGAATCAGTACTCTGATGTTATCCTCCATATCTGCTTAAATGAAAATTAGGAAGCAAAGTTATAATGTAGTTTTAGTTACTTGTTTTCAAAAAGAGATAATAGCTCAGGTGCTCCACATTTTCCAGATACCTTTTTTTTTCTGCTGTCAGGACTGAGCAGACACTACTCAAAATCTTTTACATTAAAAGAAAAAGACACTCCAATATTTAGAAATCATCTATGTAAGGTTTCTGCATTCTTTACAAGAACTGAGAAACCTACATATGAAATAAATGCAGGTTTCTAGATCTAAATCCTCTCTTAAGTTTTCATACCAATATAAGTATTATGGGGAATGCAGAGACTGTAAAATTTTATTTTAACATAAAAGTCTTGTAGTCTCCATGCTGAAAAATCACTTCAGCTTTCATCAGAATAGTTTCTATAACTGGAAGATAAAGAAAAGAAAAAACAAAAAAAAATTGAGTAGTTATTCTGTATTTTTTTTTGAGAGAAATCATCAGACATGGAGCACTTGGACTGGAAGTTCTAGTGTTTATAAATGTATCTCAGCTGGAGATGGCTGCTGAACTTCTGAAATTTGAAAAAGATTTTTCCTGTATACTCTGGAATGGCTTCAAAGTATGCTCAGCAAGCACGTTCCAAACATACAATGGGTGTATTTTAGTCAGTGTTCACCTAAACTTTTACTGAAGCCTGATTAATTCTGTGGCCAGCAGTGACATCTCCAAGCTAATTTCTGTTTGCATACCATCCTTCCCACTGATATGATTGGGAAGCTATCATTTAAAGATTGAAATCTGAGTCTTACAAAGCTAAACCAGATGCATGCTAAACATGCAAGAGGATGAAATTTCTGTTTCCAGAGTTTTCTTTTTTTCAGAAGAGGACAAGGAACTATTTTATAAAGAGAGCTTCTGACTGCTAGGATTAAATTTGTGGTTAATACTTTATATAAATATGCAGTGGTAAAGTTTAAAGAGGTAAAAATGCTAGAAGTAAACATACAACATTACTAAAATCTAAAAGTTTGTCACTTTACAGTGTCCTCTTCAGCTGCTGTTACATGCCACATGATGTCAGAAAATACATCTACCCGAGAGACTCAGAGGAGTGTATTACATCCTGAAAGATGACACATCCATAGAATCATAGAATCATAGAATGTTTTAAGTTGGCAGGGATCTTAAAGATCATCTAATTCCAGCCCCACCACCATAGGCAGGTACACTTTCTACTCCCCTTTGACAGATGCATGAGAAAATACTTTGACACGAATTACTCTAACATAATGTGGCATTGGAGTATTTTATTCCATATCACAGTTCAAGACATCGCTTTTGCCAACACACAATCTGAACACTTTGCAGTGCATTACAGTCAGCAACTGAAATTGGACAGACTTATTTTCTTACTCTCTCCCTGGAGGAGAAGTGTAAACAAGCAACCTTGTTTTGCTATGCTTTGTGTTGTAGATAGAGCTACAGATACTTCTAGTTTTCACTAAAGAAGATAAAATAGAACTGACTCAGAAATTAGAAAGTTTCCCAATGTTCTTTAATTCTTACAGGGATTCTTTCTCAGGTCTCACCCTGGCCAACTCTGTCTCCAACATAGATGAACTCTGTCAATATAGCAGAAAGCTCCTCTGTGTCTAATTGAGCATGGCACATTTTGCTTCCAGGACTGAGATTCTCATAAATAACCTCAGCTAAGGCCTAACACTTTGAACATTATAGAATACTCTGCAGAAGGGCAATGCATGCAAAGCTCCATGTGCTCCTGGTTGCTTACTTGACCTGTGTCATATCTTTTATTTTCTAAATAGTTGATATTTAAAAGGCACTATTCGTTACCATGTTGTTTGCCATAAGTAACAGTCCCAATTCCCCTAGCCTGTTGAAGATGTATAACGTAAACGCAATCTTAATTTTGGGAAGAAGGTTGCTGGAATTGAATGCGTGTTGTACTTGGGATTCTCAAAAAGCTATACACAGATGATAATTTGTGAACCCTGGATAGCATTTGGATACCAACTAGCCAGTGGAGCTAGAAATAGCTGAGTAAAGAGATGAGGCCAGGGACTGCCCATGCTGGTCAAAAGTGGTATTAGAGGACAGTGCAAGAGCCAGACAGGGATATTGCTTTGGTGTGTCTGTATAACAACAAGGAATAAAGATGAAGGAACCTATACCATGGAAGCTACCACAGTTGTTTACACCACAACAATCAGTAACTCTTTCCTGCTATCCAAGCAAACTGAACTGAGGAATCTCTGTATAAATCAACAGCAGCTCAGGTGGGATTTATGAAGATAAGAGAAATATGGTGAAATGCAGAATTGGTGGCAGGAGAAGATTTTATACGTTTGACTTAATATCAAGCCTCTTTCTCAATTTCGGGTGTAGCCCAGTAAAAGTGGAGTGGGATACTAGGACTACACAAAGCATATGGAAAACACAGAAAATATGACAGTATTTTCAGCAATAGATCCTTAGTTGAAATACTGTTTTGCATTTTTGGCTTCTGGCCTAAAAATATATATAAAAATATGAATATAGGAAGAAGTACCCAAAAGAATCACAGGAGATGACTGTAAACCAAGAAAAAAAAATAAATGAAAGTGTAAGTGGTGTGATCTACAGGTGAAAATTAGAGGTACATTTCTTATCTGCATTATCACCTTCATCATCCACTGCAATCGGTATGCTAAGGCACTCATAGGTACATATATTTACAGACAGTGACAGCTTCTGTTCGAGATGAAAGTGCATAATGTTTTCAGTAGCACACTATGTTACAGAACTCCTGCACAATGGCTTGCTGAGGGCAGAGGAGCTGCTAAGACCTTCAGGCAGCATTTACTCGCAGCCTGGCCCACCACCATAATGCCCAGTCAGGGCCCTGTTCTGTTGGCTCCAGCTTTGCCCTGCACTCGGCAGTTAAGCATGGGGGCGCAGCTCCCTGCATGACTTCTGCTTCTGCAGCAGCTTCTCAGATTGAACAAGGCTGAGAGCAGCAGCTGGGTGAAGAGTTTTGTCCTACCTCTTGGGGATAGAGGGGAGCCAGGCAGTGCGAGTCTTTAGGAAACTTTTCTACATCTTTACATGGCAGGGTGGCTTAGTTGCAGCTGGGAAGCAAATGAAACACATCTCACAGCTTGTCACATACTATGAGAGAGAGAGAAAACACCTTGTCAGATGAAGAGGCAATAGAAATTTGCATTAACGCTCTTCAGATGTGTGTTAATGCAATGTACTACGGCTCTGGAACTCTGTGCTAGAGAACAAGTAGTTCTCCAAATGGAACAAATAGCTTAGGAGATTTTTTTTTTTTTATTTTTTTTTTGTTAGGATTAAATGTATACATGTGTAATAGCAACATGCTGCAAGAATTAGTGTCAGTGATGCCTCGTGGCACAAACTGATCACTGACTGGAGAAGTTTCCCTCCTTTGTCCACTTTGCATATTGCCTTTGTACATTATGCCTACTCCACAGCATTTAATGTAGGCTGCTGCTGAAGATAGAGGAGATCTTCAACAGTCCTTGGTTCAGTTCTTTGGGGTTTTAAAGCTGACTTTGAAAAAATCAAACTGTGCTGATTTTGTTTAAAGGCAGAGAGAACAAGCATGTGCATATGTGAAATTTATGTCATCGTGTGTAGTTGGCAAAAGAACATTAAGAAAGGATCTTAAGAAAAAGGTCTTCTGCTTCTTCCTTGTGTCTTCTAATCCCATTCAAGTTAATGGTTTGGATTCATGTGGATAAGAAACATTTTTTGAGACTTCTCCATTTCAGTTTAATCAATCTCTTCTGTTGATTTCTTCTATTAAGTAACTGCAGATAGCTATTTAAACCAATTGCTGCACAATGAGCTATGAGAAAAGCCAGCAGGCTGTGTGGATGCTTATAGGGCAGGAAGTTTGAAATACACTGGTGAGGTATTACCCAGTTTACAGCTCTTATCTGTTGAAAGCAGCAGAAGAGAATGAGGGCAATTAGGCTTACTAGCTGGTCTACTGACCTGTAAGAATAAAGGGAGTAAAAATGCTAGTGTGCAATAAAGTAGGCAACATTTGCAAAATAACAACAGAAAATGCATAACAGCTCAAGAAACATCCTTACGGAAAAAAATATTAACTCATGCTCCTGTTTTATTGGTGAAAAAATAAAGGGAGCTGCATGAAACAGAGCTTTTCAGGAAAATACACAGGCCAGGATCTTGCCTCCCACTTCTCCACTTGGTTTCTGCTGTTCAGGCCCATGGAAATAGGCCAGGAAAAATTAATCTGCAGAGGACCATATTATCTCTTCTGCATAGTTCCCATGTAGTGTCCCAGAGAAAGACCATGCAGCTAGGGAGCTGGCTGGAAAAGCTGCCTGCCTGGGGAAAGCTGTCCTTGACTCCCACAGATCCCAGAGGATATGCCAGATTTCAGAGGAGTGTTCCTTGTTGTGATCTGAGACAATCTGAAGAATTCTGTTGCTGAGATTTCCTTCTTTAGATGAAAAGCAGGGACTGATTTGGGTGTCAGGGTTTTTACGTAATGTGGAAGTTCTGGGCAGAAAGATGACTGCTGGTGTGACAACAACTTTCCTGAAAGTACTGATGGGACACTGATTGAATGTTAGGTCATTAAAGCTGCGGCTGCCTCAGAAATACTGATCTTGGGAAAAGGAAACAGAGACAGTGTAAAATCCCCAACCCACTCACCCTCCCTACCACTTGCCCCTCCCCTACCTTTTGTTTTAGGAGTTTCCAGGCTCTTGGGACTCAGGGAGGAGGAACGATGTCTTTAAGAGTAGCTGTTCCCCTGCTTTAATAGGTTACAAACATAATCCTGGGATCCAGTCTGTTGATTACAGAAGACATACCAAACAATCTTCATTTCAGTTTCCCATTAAGTAATGCATATCTTTCTCCTTCTCCAGTGGAATATCCCATGAAGTAGGAAAAAAACCCTGAAGTTTGCATTGTTAAATGACTTAAAGTGCCTCTCCAATTGGGGTCTGCAAGGCATGTGGAAGGGTCATAACCTTCCCATCCTTATCCCCTCAGTTCTTCACGGGAATTCTGCATCCCTTCCACTAAATGTCTTAGAGTCCTCTCCCCTCCTGCATCATTTCCTTCTTCCTTGGTTGTTTCTACCACTCCTGCAGCAGGAGAAACTGTTCTGCTGTTAGCTCCTTCCCATATGGCTGTGCACTAATCCCCCCCTCCCACACACATTCATGCAAAGAGGAGAGAAACTATAGATGTGGCAGAAGTGCTTCACTGAGCAGCAGTGTCTGCTACCCTGATTACGTCTAGCAATTAAAAAGGTGCAAAAGAATCACACCAAACAGTAGCACTCCTTTCCTCCCTGTTCTTTGCAACAACTGCAGAGCTCCCAAATACCCTGAATTTGAGAAGAAAGATGTGGGGTGGAGCGTGTTAGAATTGGGAGAGAGCTTGCAGTCACCTTACCTACCTATCTGCAATGTCAAGATAGTTTCTGCAGGATTTTTTGTTACTTTGTTCCCTTATTCTCTTTGGTCAAAAGAAAAATTAACCATGGAACATACTGAAAAGGGAAGTTGGTGGGGGTNTGTAAAAGTTCAGCTCCTGTCTACCTACATGGAAGGTTTGGGTTTTGTTTTTTGGTTGGGTTTTGGGTTTGGGGTTTTTTTTTTCCATCCTAAGAAGGCATATCGAGAAACATAGCATTTGTCAGGTGCTCGCGATCGCAGGCTGCCAGCTCACTGCCTAGCAACTCTCTCAGAGCGCCAAGGGATATCCTGGCATTACACAGCCTGTCACGTCCCGTTGCCTAACGCTCGCCTTGACGCCCTCTCACTTGCTAACAGCCTGTTACACCAGGCTTCTCGCCTGGGAAATACCAAGCTGCCCTTCTCTGTCATCTGATCCACTGAGCTCACCCAATGACACAAACTGGGAAAGCAACAGAATCGTTTCTCTAGGTAGCAGATTTACTATACTGCCAAAGTCACAAAGTATTGAGGCAGAATTTTATGTTAAGTAGAAGCTCAGCGTTGCTGCGGCATGAACATCAGGTGCCTCGAAATGTCAATGGGCATTTAAAAACTTACTTTTCAAAGCCAGTTAGTGATTGCCTGTGAAAGCAAGCCAGTCTTTAAACATGGTGAAAACAAACAAGCAAGCAAGCATACAAATAAAAACCTTCTGCTTTAACCACACCACAGCAGCTTGGTGGTGTGATTTGGTGGTTAAATGAGTGACATTTAGACTCAAGAGCTCCTGGCTAAGGAAATCTGAGGTTCCAGCCTCATCAGTGACAGCAAGTTGCATAGGGGACCTGGGGCCTCAGGTGACTGTCAGACACTATTAATTGTCATCTTGCAGGTCATGGCTTCCCCCTCCCAGGGCATTTTGTTCTCCAGAACCTCTCTTGTGGTACAGTGGAATAGGAGGAACAAAACTGAGGATCAGAATCTTATCTTATTAAAACCCTTTAAGAACACATAGGGATACCTTGACTTGAATTCAGTAAATAACACCCAGATCTCAGCAGTTACAGGAATGCAAATTTTACAGGTGAAGGTTTTGAAAAACCCACTGTGCTCCCCTCAACACAGCTGTGTTCAGGCCTTTTATTGCCAGAACACAACCATCTAAGTGAGATTTGGAACTGTGACAAATAGCTAATGCTTTTTTTACTTAGGTCAAGAGTTGTGAACCACACACCCTTAATACAGTACCGAAGAGATGACTTTAGCCAAACGCATACTAAGCAAACTAGAGGCTTTCTTTCAACTTTCACCAAGCAAAAATTAAGAAATATACTCTAAGCTGGATTTCATGTATGTCACAGTGCATGTACATTTTTAATTGACTGCATATTTCTGTACACTTGAGTGGGACATGGCAAAAATACAGAGCCTTCTGAAAATGCAGGTCTTAATGCAGTGCTGCTAAGGGTGATACTGCATATTAACAATGGAAAACAAAATTAGTGTCAGGGGAAAAAAAAGCATCACAAAGAGCTAAAAACGATAAATTGTTATGGAGGTAGAGCAGGAGGTAAGTCTGTTCAGAGCCAAAGACCCTAGCAATCCCTGAAACGTGTCTGCTGCCCCCCTTAGTCACAAGGACAGTGTTTTGCTGTTACAGCACAGCTGGCTCCACACACGTACTAGACAAACCAGCAAATTCCTTAATGCCTGCAAAGTTCTATACAGGACCCTCAGGCATGACCAATAACTTGTCATCCACAAAAAAATTAAAGCTCCTCCAAAAGAACTCATTAAATCATTCTGAGTGATTTGTCTGCTAGTTTGTGTTGGGAACAGTATCAGCAGTGATCAGAACATAAAGCATCTCTGACCAAAAGACAAATCTTGCACATCAGAGAAGTGTGTCTGACGGAAGTTCCTCCATTGTAGCTAACTTCCTGTATACTGCAACATGCCCAAATGTGTAGAATCTTAAACAGAAGGATTCTTCTTCCCCATAAATTCTTTTGAAATTACCCAAATATATGCATAAAATCTATTTTTTTTTGTTTTCTCAATAAGCTGTCTCAATACAATTATCCTGATGGTTCTATGAATGCCATGTGCACAAATAGATTTTTCCATGGTAAAATTACGTGCCAGATAATGATAACTTCTACATTAACCAACACAGTAAAACAAGTGAAGGTGGTTTGAGTTAATGCATTTCTGTTAATGTAACAAGGCAAGTGGGTGCAACTGGTATGATGTCTCATCTGAGATTATGGTGACAGTTAAAAAAAGATGGGACCCTTGCTTATAACTCTGGAAAGCAATGGTCTAGTTGTCTTAGAAAATGTACGTAAGTACCTACAAAAACAAAACAAACAAACAAAAAAAGTGCCAGATAATATAAGAATGAGGAAGAAATGTACTATGATGCTCGTTTTTATTGGCATGACTCTTCATTTGCCTCAGGAAGGTTTCAGTAAGAACAGTGTTTTGCACTGTCAGTAGTGCAAACCGTACAGCATTTGATTCACTCAGCACGGTAGCAGCTCTGTAAACTCCCTGAAAACTTCCCTGAAGCCTGCTTATCCCAGTGGATGTTACAACCATTTGAAGGGATTCAGGCAATTAGTGTGATTCTTACACTTCACGACATACTAAATGTAACGCATGTTCTATAGTCTTCAGAGTATGCTATATTTAATACTTCACTTACCTGGATTTTTTATTGCAGTACTTCTAGTTCTAGGCAGGAACTGAGGTTAGCTATTGCACCTTTCTCTCAGCACGTGGTTAAGTACAGTCATATAAGTGGCAGTTGTAAGGTACGTGTTGTGGTACTTCTGGGAGCCATGTGGACGTACACATCACCATTTGCAGTTCACTCTGTAAGCCATCGCCCACATGTTATTTTTCATCAGCTTTATTTTCAACTAGGGATACTCGGTGGTAGAAATAAGGGAGGCAGACATATTTGAAACACTCACATAAAGGCTGAAGGATTATCTCTGAAAATGGTTAACATTTGCCAGAAGATAAAAGCAGACAGTGCTTGGACTCCAAACAACCAAAGAGTCTCACAGATCATTCATCGTGTTGACCCAATTAATTTTTCCAATTCCATAGAAGTTGTTTTTTGAGCTTGTAGTTAAAGAGGTCATTTGAGCCGTTAGATCTTAAAGCTGACCCAGCAACTGCCTGGCAGTGGGCAGCTCATCACTTTGTCTCTTTGGTCCTCCTCCTCTTCTCTGCTCAGAGGAGCAGGCTGGGCATTGAGGAAGAATTTTTCCGCCTCAGAACCCTTTGGCATTGCCGTGTGTTGCTGGTGAGCAAAATCAGAGCCTCAAACGAGCACAACAGCTAAGTCCTGTGGGCAGCTCAGTGCTTGTCTAGACACTCCAGGCTCATCACCCAGACCCTGCCACACTGCCCAGTCTATCCCCACAGAGAACAGATAGGCATCTCAGTGATTACTTGATTCTTTGTGTCCCAGACAGCAGATGGGACCCAAGGAGTAAATTAAAATTGTTTTAGCTGCAGTGGCCCCAGGGGATCTGCACAACTCAGCAGCACTCCAGCCATGCCCTTTTCACTGCCTGCCCTCCCTGTGTCCAAGAAATCAGGGTAATTCCCAGCTGTCTACACAGCTGTACCCTTTCCAGGGCTCTCCTAACACCTGGGAAATCCTTCTTCAGATTTAGAACTGCTTGGCTTTGTCCTGTAATACTGAAGGGTCTCAGGGAAGGATTACTCCTGCTGAGCCACATGTCAGCTTTGCTTGTGGCTAGCTGCTAGCCTGGCAGGAGTGGAAATGGAAAACATCTACACATGCTGACAAAGAATGTGTGCTGGGATGGCTGCTGTGGTCTGGTCAACAGTGGGACTCTAGTTACCACTGACAGGGGAGTGATAGTCCAGGCCTGTGCTAAAATGCTGTGCTAGTGTGTCAGAGATCAGACAAAGATTTAATCCTGAGCACAGGCTAATGTGTGAACACCAAGCTTCCAAGGTGAGCCTGGGCTTAAATGCAGGCCTAGACCTGTGCTTGGTGGAGTGTAAACCGAGCTACCTGACTTCAGCAAGGTCAGGACATGGTCATTAAGACTACAAAAAACCTCAACCAACCAACATATAACTGGTAGCCCCTGGCTTCTTGTTTTACTCACCAAAATAAAAGAGGCAGTGCGTGTCTTTGACAGCTTTTCCAGCTTTTGTTTTGTGAAGCTATAAAATTTTCCAAGATCTTCAGAAAATGCGTCAGGAAAGAGGAATATGAACGTTCTCAAGTCATGCAACAGGAAGGACCCATACTCCTTGCAGTTTTGCCAGTCTAGTGCCCTTGCTGATTGCTAACACAGTGAACGGTTCCACTTTGGAAGGAATTTCCTACTGGTTTTATATTCTAAACTCTGAGCCCTCATACAGGTTTCTGTGCTTCACCTGGCTTAGGTTTCAGAGAGAACTGACTCTTAAAGATTCCTCAGGATCCACTCAGTTCTTGACAACTCCACACAATTTGAACTACACCACATTTAACTTAGAGGGAAGGATGCAGAGTGCATTTTAGACTATGTGGGTTATTCCTGAGAGTTTTCTAGTTTGGGTTAACCCAGATTTCAATGCCTGCTTGCTTATTATAGAGAAAAGTACAATCAAGAAAAGTTCCATTAATTTCTCCTATATCTTTAAGTCAAAATAAAATCTTCACAAAGTTTGGATTCAAGTAGCTGGAATCTATTAAAAAAATAGAATAATATCAAAGCATCTCTACACCCGATCCAGAAGTGCTCATACCTGGAGTGTTGGCCATGACTGCTTGACTCAAAGTCATGACAGGTGGATCCAATGGCTTCTGGCAGTGGAGAATCTCTTAGAAGCACCAGGATTTCCTAATTACCTAAATATTTTTTTTTTACATTTTTTTTAAAATAAACTGTAAATGTTTTAAAGTGAGATGAAACAAAGCAACAAAGAAGGAAATACAGAATCACAGCACAGCAAGATTAGGCCTTCAGATGATCCTAAAGGCTTTAACCTGGCAGCACAGTATTAGCCCCTGTTTGACTCTGCTGCACACCTGTGATTACAAACAGCGTCAGAAGATGTGAAGGTGCTCAAGGAACAAACTGGATTTTTGATTCACTAGACAGGATATTTAGCTAGTTTTGCATTTGCCACATGCTCTAATCTTGACCCATTGCTTACAGGAGAGAAAAATAGTTTCAGATAACAGTTGTGTAACTCAAAGACGGCCTGCATTTGTACAGGGGAGTTATTAGGCCACTAATGTGAGCTGAAGTCAACAATTTATCTTCACCATTTGCTGGATTTTTTTCATTTTAAAACACGTCCTTGTTTATCCAAGCTGAGGCAGTGCCAGCAGTCGTCTCATCAATAAGAGTTTGAAATTGCTGTCTGCTTACTCCTTGTATGATAGGGAGAATTCTGACAGCAGAAAAACCTCACAGGACAGATAAATTTGATAGGACAGGTTATCTAGAAGTAATGAGACTTCAAGATGAATACACCCCAGTTTTCTCATTTACAGAAGGTACTGTGCAATTTTAAAAGCATAGAGAAACAGAAAATAACAGAACGTTAGGGGTTGGAAGGGACCTCGGAAGATCATCCAGTCCAACCTCCCGGCCAGAGAAGGACCACCTGAAGTAAGTCACACATGAACACGTCCAGGCAGTTTTTGAATGACTCCAGAGAAGGAGACTCCATAACCTCTCTGGGCAGTCTGTTCCAGTGTTCTGTGACCCTCACAATGAAAAAGCATTTTGTTTTTCACTGTGGAACCTCCTATGCTCCAGCTTGCACCCACTGCCCCTTGTTCTCTCATTTGACATCAGTGAGAATAGCCTGACTCTACTCTTGACACTTGCCCTTCACATCTTTATAAACACAAATGAGGTCAGCCCTCAGTCTCCTCCAAGTAAGAGACACTCAGCTCCCTCAACCTTTCCTCATAAGGGAGATGTTCCATGGGTCTGTGCTGGACTCTTTCAAGCAGTTCCCTGTCCTTGAACTGAGGGGCCCAAAACTGAACACAATTTTATGTTCCTTATACATTTGCTTCTTTAAAACTATTAACTTTTTCACCTTTCTTAATAAAAAGGGTTAAAGTTGCATGGGATGTTTAAAGCACCACATACAATGCCACATTTCCTGTTGACTGAGATCCTGCCACATACAGACACAGGGACCAACTGCTTCTGCTACTGCCAGCTGGACATAGCTAAGGACAGAGCACACTGGGTGGCTGCAGTGATTCATACAGAAGCATGTATCTGGTTTACCATGCTTCTGGTTTAAAACACCTCTCAGTATATGAGGGCAGAGCATAAGGCTAGTTAAACAGGGGAAGAAACTTCTACTTGCAGTGGAAGGAAAAAAAAAATTGTAAAAAATCGTAACACGTGGAAAGGAATCAGGATCAGTACAAGGGGTTCAGTGTCATGCCTGCCAAAAGCTAGCAATTTGCAGTAATGCATTGCACTCACTACAAATTGGAAAGGAATTTGAGACCAAAACAAATGCATGAACACTCAGAAAATGCTCTATTCCTGGCAGATAGCATTTTTTTCCTGGAGTATCCTAAAATGTTTACAAAGTAGAAGAGCAGGGGGGAAAAAAAAGGCTTCAGAACCACGTAAATAAATGCACAAGATTAAACTGAAATACAGCTACTGTAATGGAGTACAGAGTAATTATCTCAAGGATAAAATACTACTGGGGGAAGAAGGGCTGATTTAAAACAAAAGCAGCCCTAAATACTCTTTCAGATGTGGGCATGTGGCAAACCACCCTCCTAAGAGCAGCTCTGCTTCCACAGGATTTGTAACACCAGAACAAAAAGTCCCATATGGGTGTGGGTTAAAAAGCACTCCCTGGATAAAAAAAAAGAAAAAAAAAGAAAAAAAAAGAAAAAAAAAAAAAAAAGAAGAAAGAATTATTAAACTGGTGTACAAACCTGCCTGCAGAAGAGGATGCAGAAGATAATCCTGAGGAATTTGATTAAGTGCTTAAGAGCCTATAATGCATTCAGGAAGTAATACACTGCGTTATTATAGGTAGCAAGTGTATTTATGTATTATGTAAACCCTGTTGGCACTGAAAGGTAACCTAAGGAGTGAGGTTGACCAAACACTAAAATGAGACATTGTTGACACAATATTGATATTGACTGGGTGAATTAACTGCTTGGTTCCTGCAATAAAATGTTTAAAATGTTCATAGTTCCCCTACAATGCAACCAGCCAATACTGACTGATCCTTTATAGGACTGTTTGAGGATATTGTTATTGATCTGAGCTTAAGTAGGACAGATTTAGATTGGGTACTAGAAAGAAATTATTTGCAATGAGGGTGGAGAGACAGTGGAATGGGCTGCCTAGAGAGGTTGTGGATGCTTGCACCATGGAGGTGTTCAAGGCCAAGTTGGACCAGGCCTTGAGCAACCTGGTCTGATGTAAGGCGTGCCTACCCGTATCAAGGAGGTTGAAACTAGACCATCTTTAAGGTCCCTTTCAACCCAAACCATGCTATGAATCTATGAATATTTCTAGATAAAGAGTTATTCTGATCAAATCTTCTTGACAAAGAAGCTATAAATGTTGCACTCACCACTCACTTCCTAGAAACTTGGGGAAAAAAAAGGCAACTCAGAATCACATATTATACGTAACAGTACTGAAGTAATGGTATGGTTTAAAATGTACAAACACCCCTAAGATCTCTATCCACGTAAATACACAGGTGTTGGGAACCACCCAGCATGACTCCTGCCCACCAACATCTATGTGAAACTGAGGTTCCTGTAGGGTTAAACACTTCCTACTGTTCAGTAGCAATGAGGCTGTAAAAACACCACCAGCTGTGAAATACAGGAGCTTGTAATAGCTTATACTTCCCCACAGAGAGATCCAAAAGCTGCAAGAAAAGATTTATTCTTTTTTTTAGAAATATGACTCAATACTACAATATCTTTCCAGAACACAAAGCAATATGATAAATTTGAAATATAAGATGACTCAAGTTTATCAAGCTGGGAGAATAAGTCCTGAGGTGGTTACAGATTGCACTGCTCTAGGTGATGGGGCAGAGAGAAAAACCCTCAATGAAGTGCTCTTTCACCCCAGGAAGAATGTCCCCTCCCCTCTAAGGGAAATATGATAGCTGCTGCCCTACCTTCTTGGTCTGTCTGCATACTCCATTTGCATTTGATATCTCTAGTTACAGGCATTGTGTCATCCTCTTTGCACACAGGTAAATGCATACAAACCTCACATTCCTGGGATGCTTTGGGGTTAAAGAAATGTGACTTGGCAGCACCTGATGTCCATAAAAACAAATAAAACTGATCAGAGGATGAGCCTACTGCAGGCTGTCCTGCAAGGTGCTCCCAACTACTTTTCCAGGGATGGCCATGCTGTCATTGCAGGGATGCATGCAGAGTAAGGAAGGCTTGTGGTTCCCAGTTTGGTAATAAGTGGCTTGGTGATGTGGTTTTATGGCTCATTTTTCAGATCCCAACAGTCCCACTGGCCACAAAACTCAATAGGATCTGTTGTAAAGGTTCTTAAGCTATTCAGGAAGAAAGAAAGGGGGAAAAAAGCTAATTACGTGTCCCCTATCTAGATATTGTACTGTATATACTGAAAAGTGGTTGAGCAGGTTTATTTAAGAACACAGGTGTTTTAATTTTAAAAGAGGTCTTGCCTTGGTTGGAATGAAAATGACATATTAACAGAAAAAAAGTTTTGTTTTTTAAGACTGTTATTGTTGAGAGGTGCCAAATATACCCACCCTGTGTTAACAACTCTTCTTTCCAACTTGGCTTCGAATCTCAGACAGTGTTCTTCAATATAAATAATGATAATCATAGAATGGTTTGGGTTGGAAGGGACCTTAAAGATTGTCTAGTTCCAACACCCCTGCCATGGGCAGGGACAGCATCTACTAAACCAGGTGGCTTAAGGCCTGTACAACTGCTCTGGGCAACCTGTCACTCCATGCCTTTGTAAATAGTCCATCTCCTGTACCTCCCCTCAAATGCTGGAAGGCATCCCCTCTTAAGGTATCCCCAAAGCCCTCTCTTCTCCAGGCTGAACAACCCCAACACTTTTAGCCTGTCTTCACAGGAGAGGTGGTCTAGGTTTCTGATACTGAAAGTTCCACTGAAAGCAATTTTCAAGACCTGTGATCCCTACTGTCAGCCCAAAGGGTAATGGGGGAATTAAAAAGTGAGAGAGAAGTATTCCAGCAATAAAAGCTACAGCAGAACAGACAGCCCAGAGCACAGCCTAGAGCGCAGCACTCCAACTCTTTTTAGAGCTGTATCTGTCACAGCCTATTCAACTGCACATCAGCAAAGATTGTCTGTAACAATAACATATTCTTGTTGTCTCACAGAGTATGAGTATGGGAGTATGAATCTCACCTCTTTTCTCTTCCTTCGGTACCGAAAGCACAGTAAAATAACTTCTGAGAAACAATGGTTTAGGAGTCTGGCTCTGGAAAATTACTATCAGAAACTCAGCAAACCCATTCTAGAACACAGCCCTGTGGAATGCCAAGACCTCATAGCCAAAAAGAGAATGTAACCTGGAGTACCATGTGCAGATTTGGTTCCCACTGTACAAAAGAATGATCAGAGGAGTGGAAGACCTGCTGGATCTGGGTTTGTTCAACCTTGAGAAGAGAAAACTCAAGGGAGACCTTATTACTATGTACCAGTACATGCAGGGTGGCCACCATGAGGATGGAGACTCTCTTTTTACAAGGAGTCCTGTGGAGCAAACAGGAGGAATAGGTACAAGTTACTCTTGGGTAGATTCCAATTGGACTCCAGAAGAAAATGTTCCACAATAAGAACCGTTAGACATTGGAATTGTCTCCCAAGGCAAGCAGTGCCCTACGTTGGTCAGTTTTAAGACTCAGCTTGACAAGGTGCCAGGCCCTCTCATTAGGAAGGTTGAATCAGACAATCCTTAGAGTCTCTTCCAACTTGGCATTCTGTAAAGATGCCCCTTCAAATCACCGCTGCACAGATACTCCCCGACTCACTGCACTCCTGCCCAGTGTTTGTGGAAAGCATCAGCGATTCCTAGAGCAGTCTTGTGCAACAAAGCTCATCTGTTGCAGGCACCTACTTGCGTGGCACAGCTAGACAGAGAAAAGCATTTTCTTCTGGCTAAAAATACTTTTTTCCCCCTCTCTAAAATGATAAAAGTATAAGTTTGCCTGGCCTATTTTTCACCCTTATTCATTCTGTGGAAATTGTGCAAAATCAACACTTAATTTCCAGATGCTGTTGCTTAGCTTCCTGAATTATTAATGGGTGTAATAATTATCTCTTTTCATCATCACATGGGGCAGAGAATAGATTCAAAGATTACAATCACATCACCACCCTCATATCTGAGCATGTTTTATGGTATCAGAAGTTCCCTCTTCCAGTTTCAAGCAATAAGCTTGCATTTTATGTTATGGTCTAATGATATATTCTGCTGATGTACACTTACTATATCAGCAGCGGAGAGCACAAAATGTGCAGAGGAAATGTGAACCAACGTTAGGGATGTCTGACTTGTTTTCTGTGTTCAGGTGTGTTGGCAGGTGGAGGCAGAAGCCTTCAGTGGTTAAGGTGCACTCTGTGCTGGTTCTGTCAAGGAACTGCTGAGTAACTGGAGAACTTCAGACCTCTTGAAAATGTTCGGAATTACTTCAAGAGTGAAAACAAGAGATATTTCCATACCACAGTATCTACTGTACCTGTACCAACAGAGCTGTATCAGAAGGGATTCTTATTAGCAACACTGCCAACAAGAACTTTTCTGACAAATCAACTGACCTCCTGGCTGGGCTGACTGAATACGTTCTGCTTCATGGTTCTCCATCAGCATCTGTTAGCTGGGAGTTAACCACCCTGCAGCTGGGCCAGCAAAAGAAATCTTGTGAGCATGCTCTCGTGCTCTGGGTAAAGAAGAGCAAGTTAGCACTAACCACTTTCATCAGCACTTTAAATCACTCCATAGACCTTGCCTGAAGTGGGCTAGGACACAGTCTCTTCTGTCTGCATATAAAGGGGCTGCAGCCTCCGCAGCCTCCAGAAGAAAAGCAGTAACAAACCACAAGAGGACGACAAGGTCTTCTTTGGTCACAGTTGTTTACAATGTCCCAAGCAACCGTAATCCAAGTGACCAAGCACATGCTGGTCAACAGTGGTAGATCTACACCTGGAACCTTTCCTAGCGCAGCTGTGTCAGCAGACCCTTGTAGTGCCAGAGCCTGAAGCCACAACCTCTGCACAATTCAGCTAAGAACATCTTTGCTCTCAGAGCTGTGAGGCGTGGAGATGTTCAGCCATCATAACTAAATTCAGCAGGAATAGTTAAATGGAACTCCTGCCCACCAGGACTCACATATTGGGAAGCTCCAGCATTATAAGCTGCTTGTCTGGGTGGGGATTTGTGCCATGCATAGAGCAAGACACAGCTTACCATGTTGCTTTTGCTGTGCACCGCCCACCCTCCAGGGGAGAGCAGTGAGGGCAGGTGGGGCCAGAAAGCTCTTAAATTGCCATCACCTAGGTGGCTACACTGGGCTGTGGTCTGAGCCAGCTGTGGGAAAACAGAGCAGTGAGCAAAACACTTAGAGGAAAAATCACAATGAGATAAGGAGAGTCTGGTTGCAGGTGGAAAACAGGGAATTGGAGCCCAACTAAGCAGAATGGGACAAAGAACAAGTAATAAGCACCAAGTGAGCTGGAGAACTGCTTGTGCCCTCCTGCTGCCCTGCCCATCTGCTTGGAATTTGCTTTCAAAGCAAGTCCTATTTTCCTTGTGTCTGTCCTGATCCGAGCCCCCACCTTGTCCTTTATGGATCCAGTGCTGTCACTCAAAATCATTTAGAGCAGAAAAAACAAACTAAGAAACAAAGAAAACTTTTTTGTTTAGCAAACACATTCTTCACCCTGCTAAATTTCTTTCAGCTGTGTTTTGCCTTCACTTATTCAGGTCAGAGCCTTCTGGCTGGTTTATTACAGGCCATTTCAAGACGATTTTATATGACTCTCTGACTGCCTTACAAATTCGCAAGTCCTGGCTGTCTGACTGACATTGAAGTCCAAACAACTACATACTGTTGGACAACCCCCACCCCCCATGAAATACATTCACTGACCTCCCCTTCCAGAAGAATGAGGTCATCAGTATAATGAGCTCTCCAAATCGATCTGTAAACAGCCTGATTCACAATTTTTCTCTACGGGAGTTGTGGAAGGAGCAGCTTGAACAAGAAGGGCTTCAGCTCCACCTAGTGGCGCTGAGACGATTTCCAAACCGTTCCTCTGCCCATGCTCCGGGTACCTGGTAGCACGCAGGCAGCAACACTTGTTTTTTGAGCTGAGGCACTAAAGACGTCTGCTTGGCCACTGCTGTCTTACAGCCTGAGCTGTTACAGGTCAGAGGAGTGTGGTTCCTTTAGCAGCCTGTGCCTTCAAAAGCTGGGAATTAATCATTGGCCTGAGATGATGTGCATCAGCCATTGCCACCTCCTTCAGCATTTGGAACATTTCCTTCCAATAACCAGCTGGCCGGGCACAGCACCATGACCTCCTCTCTCTGCAGTGATTTTGGTAATAAGATGTAAAACTCCTCTTTTCTAACTCCTATACCTGCCTTTTCAGCATGTTTGGGTGTTGGTTTTTGTTTGGTTGTTTGGTTTTTTGGTTTGGTTTTTTTTTTTTGTTCGTCTGATGAGGCACCACATTCTGAAGTAATTCTTGAAACTGCTTTTAGAATTGGGGGTGTTTTTCAGGAAGGGTTTTCTTAAGTATTCAAGACCAGAAAGGCTCTGAAATGAACTTGACAGTTTGAATGACAAGGATTTGGGGAAATTCAAAGCCAGCTCCAGCTCTTTTGGCTGGCCAGTAATTAAATGGTTCACAGCTGACTTAATTAATGCTCAAATACACATCTGCAGCTCTCAGGCTCCAAGGCATGAATTTGTGAGGGTCAGGCAGGTACCATCACCTCACCCATCCTGACAAACCCCTCAGTATCACCACCAGGTAGATGCATTCGGGTGGATTTTTGGGTGGCACCGAAACTCCACCTTGTGACTCTCTGGGCAGCAGCTGCTGGATTAGGTAGACTCAAGTCCTGTGTACAGCTGTAAAACATTAGAAACTTTTTTTTCTACTTCTCATCACCTGTCTTTCCTGCCTGCCCCAGGTGCTCTTTCTTAACTATTTGGAAGGTGTGTCTGCTTTTTTACTTCTTTATCATCCACATGTCAGTATCATTACTGTGGTTATATTTACATTTCAAAGTGTTGAGCCTATAGCACTTGTCCATGAGTCTGGAGACTGTAATTAGATACAGTGCCTTATTCTTAGCTAAGCACTCCAAAACATATGCAAAAATCTGAAATGTATTTTAAACCAATGTGTGCTGCATGTAAGCAAAACTGTTTGTTTTTCTTCCTGTCTGAAAAGCTTCCAAACCTCTTCACTTTGAGCCTTCCCTGTATGCGTTCTCTCTCACCTCCGTACAGAGGCCCAAATTTATTTTCTTTTTAATGAAAAAAAAAAAAATTCAGCTAGCTTTTGTTCTCCCACGCAAAATCCAACTTGCAGAACCAGTATTTCACAGCATTTTTATAGCAGCTATTTAATATTTCAGTTCATCGGGGACAAAAACCAGATAAAGCTGGGTTTATGTGCAGTAGCAATTTGTACAACACATTGAGTAAATGCACTGTTATGGTTTTACTTAGAGGGGAACAGGAAGGAGCCAGTTCAGGTCACATTCAAGCATATGCATCTTGTCAGTCTACAAAGTGGCAGAAAGGTGGAGGAAAGGTGAGTTGTGCAGGACAGGAGAAATGAGGCCTCCTGAGACTTAAAGAGAAGGTTGTGCTCCAGCTGCAGCAGTGGTACTCCATCCCCACGCTGCTTCTGCTACCAGAAATCCCACAGGGAAGAGGCAGCCCTGCCTTGATTTTGAAATCAGCAAGCACTTTATCATCAAAATAACTCCAAATTTGACCCCTTGCTAGCACAGATCTGTAATGCCAAGGGAGTTTAGGAACCCTGTGGTTCAAAATAACACTCGATCGTCTAAGAAGTCCATTTTTTTTGCCCAAGCAGCATAACTTCTGCAGCTCTTAACCTTCTACCGAAGCCCTGCTATTTGACACCATGCTGCCAGTACTGCCTCCTGCAAGCTGCTTTGATTTCTAACAGCTACATTCACGTATGCAGTGAAGTCAGCAGAGTTAGGTGAACATTTCCTTCACACTTTGGTACCTCTTCTTCTGAACCTTTGCCTCAGCTGAAGCCAATAACCAGCTGCATGGGTGTGACTACCAACACCTGACCAAACAGGGCAGCTGGGCAAGTTGCTGCTAGAATACTGCTTGGGGGAGCAAATGTGTGCCTCCTCACTGATCTCTCCCTTCTTCTGCTTAATTTAGAGGGGGGCAGCATCCCTAATCCTAACCATTCTCTGCAGGTGCCCATCAGGTTGGTGATAAATTAAAATCCACATCACTTTCTGCATGTTAATCTGGTGCCTCAAGTGTACAAGAGCAAAGGCGGCAGCAGCTCTGATGAAATGTAACCCTTTTCTCCCTCAGTCTGTGCTTATCTGCCTAACTTTTGAGTAGTGCTATTAGTGGGTTAGGAGCTACTTGTTCCTTTAGAGTATTTTTATAATGCTGGAATTCTGTTTTTTGGAAGGTTGTTTTGGTGTGTGTCCGCCCCCCAACACTGTGTAGAGAAAACAAAATCTGTAAGAGAGAGGGCAGGCAAATTTTCAGGAAAAGGGATTCTCTTTACAGACAGAACAGTTATTATTGCAGAAGATGAGTGTTTTCATTTTTGTCCTTCTGTCACCAGCATGAGCTCCTTATTTCTGCCCTTTGATTAAACCCTTGGCCAAACACAGTCTAATGACACAGATCCAAATATTCCTTTAACACTCAGGAGAACTTTCAGGGAGAAAACCCACACTCAGACCCCGTCACCTTCCCATGAGGACCGAGCCCACGGTTCATATTTCACTTAAATTCTGTCAGGTAGGTTAAGCCCCAGATATAAACAAGCATCAAACTGCCAAGCAGATTACCGTTAGATCACAACAAGCAATCAAGGGAGAAAGCCTCTGGATTCCACCAAAGTCGGCAGTAAAGCTAAGGGGCAGAAATGCTTTGATATTTTCCTGAAACATTAACCTTCAAATGTAATTACTGCAGGCACTGAGATTGCACCTGAAGGCTGTATTGTTGGGGAGAATGGCTGTAACAGGGGCCTGCAGGGCAGAAACGTGGCAGGTAAATAGCAGTAATGTCTGTGCAGAGATAATGGGATACAGGTCAGAGCCGCAAACGTGTAGCTTTAGGGGCTGGAAGTGCTGTTACTAACAGGAGATTGTTGTATCAGCAAAGGTGATGGTGACTTGTTTGACACTGCATGAACAGTCATCTTTGAAAACACACACTACTGAAGCATAATGAACTGGATAGAGGAGCATAAAACTGCTGCTGTCCCCACTAAAATCTTCTATATGAGGAAAGGTTAAGAGAAGTGGGTTTGTTTAGCCTTGAGAAGAGAGGGCTTAAGGGAGATGGTATTACACAGATTCACAGATTGTACTGGGTTGGAAGGGATCCTCAAAGATCATCTTGTCCAACCCTCCTGCAGTGAGCAGGGACACCTCCAACTAGATCAGGCCATCCAGGGCCACACTGAGTCTGACCTTGAATGTCTCAGACACATCCGTGGGCAACCTGTTCCAGTATTTTACCACTCTCATAATAAAGAACTTCCTTCTGATGTCCAACATAAATTGCCCCTCGTCCAACCACTATATGTACATGAAGGGTGGCTACCAAGAGGATGGAGACTCCCTTTTAACAAGTGTCACATGGACAAGACAAGGGATAATGAGTATAAGTTACTGCTGCGGAGGTTCTGATTGGACTCCAGAAGAAAATGTTTCACCATGAGACCAATGAGAGATTAGAATCATCTCCCAATGGAAGCAGTGGATTCCCTTACACTGGACAGCTTGATGGGATGCTGGGCCCATTTCAACTACACTATCACCTAGAAAGGTTGGGCCTTGGGGTTCTTTCCAACCTGGCATTCTATTATTCTGTGAAACCATTTTAATATCTGGAGGGAAAAAAAAAAAAAAAAAAAAAAAAAAAAGGCTAGGTTTACTCCAAAGTTTTAAACATCTATATTCTACCTTGAGATTCATGACCAAAGGAAGAGATGTCTCAGTCTTTGCAAGATTTTCAGTCCTATTTCACAGATCTGTGAGTTAAAGAAGAGCCAAAAGATAAACATCCAAAATCTTGTTTGGTTGCATGATGCCTCTCTCCTGCCTGCATCACTGAGATTTTGTGCTGCTTCTTTGGAAAATGCAACATAGGAAGGACAAAACAGGACAATGGAAGCTAAAAATCAGTTTTGGGTGGCTCTGATTGGTGCACCACTGCATTATTCAGTGGGATGCCCTACCCATGCTTCTAGATGTTTTGAGTCAATATCGAAGCCTAAAGAGATTTCTTCCTCTGTAAGTGTCTAGGGTAAAGAGATCTATTTAAATTTCCTGCACTTCACTGCTTAGCCTGACCTTTAAAATATCTACATCAGCTCAAAAGAGTGCAGGAAGGTGTATGCAAATATAAAAGACATAATTGTTAAAGCTCACATTTCAGGGGATGCAAGTAAGGGAGGAGTGGAAGTGAACCAGGTCTGTTTGGGGTGTGAATTGGAAAATCCCAGTACTGGCAGGCATAGGGTACAGAAACGGTACAGATCAGTGAACTGCTGGGGTGCTTCTTGGCCTTCCACCTTTTTCTCTCCTGGAAAAGTTTTGGGGCTATGTCAGGGATGAGGGGCCCTGGCCCATACCACTAAAAAGACACAACTCAGATCTATCCAATGAGATGTGCTCTGTGATTCTGTGACCATCTCTTCCCCAGCCTCCTCTATCGTTTGAATCAGTTTTTAAATAGCAGAAGGGAAGAACCAGAATTGTAGGGGTTTTTTTGCTTTTCTTTCACTAGCACAAGCTCCTTACTTCTGGTCTTTGATTACACCTTTGGCCAAAAACAGCTTGATGACACAGCTCCAAATATTTCTTTAATGCTCAGGAGAATTTTCAGGGAGAAAAAGACATTTGGAGTCACTCACCTTCCCACAAGGACGAAAACTTCAGTTCTACCAGGTAGATTAGACTTAAGGGAGAAACAAGCATCAAGCAACTAGTGCTGGTGATTTCTGATCTGCTAGAAGGGAAGATGGAGCTTGGGTCCAGCCTTTGCTCCCATCTGGCAACAGTCCCACTATGCCATTGGGAATTTGCTGTTGCTGCTCTTCACATTATCTTTACATAGAAGGCCAGGCCGTGAGGCTGCCGTACTCCATATAGGACAAGGAGAGCTGGGAGACACCAGAGCACTACATCTGAAATGCCTTGGGCCAGGCCACAGGGTCTGACACAAAGGGACTTCAGCTGATAGCTGGGAAGTCTGAGGACACAGCTGCTGCACTGGCCAAATAAAAGTGTCGGGAGATACCTCAGCGGGCCACATTGCCTCCTCGACTCAAGTTCCTGCCACTGTAAAACAGGAGCAATGCGAGCAGCTAAATCTCCTTCCTTAATTATCTGCTCGACACATTGCTTTAGAAAGAAGAAGACTATGAGCACAGAGAACTGCTTTTAGTGTTCCAGAGATCACAGGACAAACCCAGCTTTCTGCAGTACCCCACTAAACCAAGCACAAAGGATTCCTGCTCTCGACAGCCAAGGCTGCGTGTTCGGGACTGCCAGGGCAGTGTATCGCTCTGGATTTGCTTAGGTCACCTCAGCAGCCTGCAGGCTCTGGTGGCTATGATAATTTTGTGCTTTAATACCATTAATGCTTCAGTCAGAGCTGAGCTCAGGGGATTTTATAGCACTATTTTTGTCTGCCTTCATCTCTGTGGGGGGCTCCTCTGGCTCCGCAGCCCCACGCTTGACAAGAGAGGCAGCACCAGGGAAGGGTTATGGTCTAGTGGTGAACTGGCAGTGCTGGGTTAATGCTTGGACTTGGTGATCTTAAAGGTCTCTTCTAAGCAAAACAATTCTATGTCTTAGCTCATTTCTCACCTCCACAATTTGCAGCATACAATCACAAAAAGCTTTGCCTCTGTTTTGATCTTGCATCCCTGGCAAACTGGGTGTCTCAGAGTGGGAATAAATATACCAAATTCCCAAGAGGATGTCATTGCCTTGTAGCTTAGTGTAAAGTAAAGGTAAGCCTCACAAAGCCTCTACTGGAAACATGCTGTTAAAATCCTCAGCTGTAAATAAACAGCCTTCATTCAGGACTGGATTTGTCCTTCTTGCCTAGCACACATTTTGGATGGAGCTGCACTGATCTTCACAGGATCCTGCATTCTTCGAACTGAAAAGTGCAGATGACATTCCCAGGACAATTAGCAGCCTCCAAAACGGTGCCTGAGGTAGCACCAAAACTGAGTTTCTTTTCCAGCCCTGTTTGCAGTGAGCCAATAACACAGCCCATGTGCCTGCACAGGTCATCCTCCTCAGGATTTCTGATGGCTTGGAGCACATGGCAGAAATTAAAATATCTGATATGGGTAGCAAATTTCCTTCTCTGCAAAGGGGATGCAAGCTGCACAGCGTTCCCCTGTCTCCAGTATGGTTTGTGTGCATGCAGAGCAGCCTCACTGCACCTGCTGCTTGGCTACCTGAGCGGTCAGGTGGGGTTGCATCATGCATTTCTAAGTGGAGAATCATTCATTATGGAATCTAGAATTGTTTTGGTTGGGAAAGACCTTTAAGATCACCGAGTACAGACATTACCTAACTCTACCAAGCCTCGTGCTAAACCATGTTGCTCAGCACCACATCTCTGTCTTTTAAACACCTCCAAGAATTAGGATTCAGCCACCTCCCTGGGGAGCTTGTTACAGTGTTTGAGTGAGGGAGTTTCTCCTAACATCCAAACTAAACCTCCCCTGGTGCAACTTGAGGCCATTTCCTCTTGTCATATCACTTGCTACTTGGGAGAAGAGACCAATATCCAACTTGCATTCAGGCAGTTGTAGAGTGTGAGAAGGTCTCCCCTCAGCCTCTTTTTCTCTAGGCTAAACAACTCCAGTTCCCTCAGCTGCCCCTCATAATACCTGTTCTTCAGACTCTTCATCAGCTTTACTGCCTTTCCTTATAAGTTCCAAATCCAACCAAATACTCTTCATGCACATTCAACAGTTTCCTCCCTTTACCCCCATCTGAACTGTTTTTTTTCTGTTTTTAATTTATTATTTTTTTTAATCCCAGTCCTTTCAGTTAATTCTGCAAGACATTGTTTGAAGATGTTTGAAGATGGCTCCCAGATCTGTATCTCTTGTTAACCTATCTGTGCTGTTCATCCTGAGATCCAAATAAATGCTGAACAAGACCTCAGAACTGCAGTTCATTACAATTTGCCACCCTGCTTTTCACTCTGGTAGCAGTCTCCTGATCTTCATTTTAAGCAGCAGCTTTCCATGCATTATTTGACATTTGTCCAGAGCTCAAGTAGCCAGACTTACTACATGTCCCTTATGGGGAAAACCTCGGCTTCTGAGCCAGAGACATTTCCCTTCATTCACAGCAACATGTGGTGCTTTACTCGTAGTATGGATGGTTGATCTTGTTTGCTGGGCTGCAAACCTGACATAGATAATGGGTTACACAGTGAACAACCTTCAGAAATATGGTGTGTGGAGGCTGAAGACACAAATATCACCTCTTCTACCTCCCAATTATTGGATGTTTCTCCTAGAGTTCCAGAGTGATGGCCCTAAGGGCCCAACAGATTAGGTAGGCTTTCTCAAAGGAAAAGAGGAAGACTTTGAATTGATCACCAGTCTGTTAACATGGATCCTTCACATTAGTTTCTCAGTTGCTGAGGTGTGCAGCCTTGGCTTGGTCAGTCATAGCAAAAAGAAGTCAGTATAGGCCAAGAGTTAATTAAAAGAGAAGGAAAACCCAAACATATAACCCAGTATTTACAAGGCATTACAGAAACAACTGAAAGGCAGCCCCTAATTCTTTGTGTAACAGCTGTGTGAGGGGTGAAGGGGAAGGAGGTAGGAGCAGCAGTTGTCCATGCTGCACCATAAGGACAAGCTTCTGTGTGGAAGGCTGCAGCAGCCACAACTTACCAGAGCTGTAGGATGACAGCAGGATCTAGGTGTACCCCTTGGGAGGACAGCTTCTGCAGTAGGAGCAAGAAAGCAGACAGGGTAAAATGTGCTGCTGCTACACTTGTAGGTCAGCTCTTCACCCCCAGCAAGCATCCCTGGGAGGCACTGCACCATCCAGAAGACCATCCAAAGAGATGCTCTGAAGCTTACTCAAAATTACTCCTCAGCAACATGAGACAGAAATTACAGATTGCTGCTGTTTTCCCTGCAGCACTGCAATGTTTTATTGCATTTGGTTTCTGGGCTTTGAGGTCTTCTGCAAGCATCACTTTGCTTCATCACCCAACAGCAAGAAAATCTTTCTTCCTCATGTACCCACTCTGTCTAGGAGATACAGTAACAAGTTTGATCTGTGCACAGAGGCACTGCTGGGAAGCTCTTTTTGGATCTTTTTCCTCAACAGGTTCATACAGTTCCTGTTGGGGTAGTAATAGGACTAGGGGGAATGGTGCAAAACTAGAAGTGGGTAGATTCAGATTGGACGTTAGGAAGAAGTTCTTCACTATGAGGGCAGTGACACGCTAGAACAGGTTGTCCAGGGAGTGGTGGAGGCCCCGTCCCTGGAGGTCTTTAAGACCAGGCTGGATGGGGCTCTGAGCAACCTGATCTAGTGTGAGGTGTCCCTGCCCATAGCAGGGAGGTTGGAACTTAATGATCTCTGAGGTTCCTTCCAGCCCCAACAATTCTGTGAGTCTGTTCATGGTTGTCCTTGTTTCTAGGCTATCTCCTTGAACGTCATGGAAGAGCTGGAGAGTGGAAGTTAAGTAGAAGCAGAGAGGTGGGACAAAGGGAGTCAGTTTGAATCTTGGGTATCTACTTACTTCTAAACAGCCCAAGGTCAGTGACTGGAAACCACAGCATTACACGGTGGCTGTCTGACAGCCCAGGAGCAACCCTTCCCACAGTTCCTATTGGATGGACTTCCCCTATGCAAATGCCTGCTGGTGCTGTGCTCTCTGCAAGAGCCAGGATTGAAATGCCCTCTAATGCTCAGCATGCTTTGTCCAACTCATCCCTGCTGATACGAGGAAAGGCTGTGATTATTGCTGTGCTTGCACTCCTCATTGTAAGCTATTTACATCAGCAGGGCATTACTACACAGCTATTAATCATTAGCTAATTTTTGCTAGTAAATATCCCGTAAAAAGAGAAACATTTCAGATGAGTCTGAGGGTGGGTAGGACAAATTTGTTAGTTAGCTAGTCAGCATCTGCTTTGTCCTCTGTGTTTATGTTCCTTGTACTTCAGCAGGACATAAATTAGACGGCAGCATGTGTGGGAAGTCTACGTGGATTTTGTCACAGAGACAAGCTTGGCTGTGGTCTCAGGGAGGAAGGAGTGAGTTAGCAGAGATGGCCTAAGGCTTTCAGGAGAGACAAGCATTTTACTGACAGCAAATCAAAGATGGGCTTTTTGAATTGCAAATGCTACCTCTGAACCAGTGTGCTGATAAGGTTGTAGCTCTCCTAGCATCTGCACAAGAGTATTGGCCCCAGACACTCTCAGCACTCTTGTTTTGCAGGCAGATAAGGGAGCAGTGGCTAAAGGAACACTTGTAGCAATGAGCCTGCTCCTGCCGTGCATGCAGAGGATTCTTTTATCACCTTCATTCCAGGCTCTTTCTAGTAGACACCTGCCTGATAGCTGTGGCCCTTGTAAGCCAAAAAATGCAGTGGGAACCTGGAGAAAGGGGAAACGAATGGCTACACAGCCTGGTACTAGTGTGCTATGTGCCCAGGCAGCCACTTACACCTGTGTGAGAGAGGCTAAAGGGAAATGAAAAGCTTGCAAGCTACGCATGGAGCCTTGACAATGCAAATGCCAGTCCTCACATGGAGTAACTACAGCTCAGTTGAAATAATAACTCCAAAACTCCTGACTCACCAAATTTTCTCCCTCCAGCTTTGCTGGGGTGACCTTTCCCATGGGGAAGGCAGCCAGCTTGCCACAAACTGGGCTGGGGCCAGTTGTGAGTCGAGCAGATTGCACATTGCTGGATTCCTCCACATTCATTATCAGCTGATGCAAGGCCTTTGGTCTGGGCTTGTTCTGACAATGCACATCGCAGCTTTGACTCAAGTCAGCTGCAAATCTTGTACTGGAAGGTATAAAAACTTCATTGTCAATAGAAATTTCCAAAGTATTTAACTACATCCTGCTCTCTGTTTGTGGGGTCAGCATCTAAAGTACTGATTGGCTGACGCCCCAAAGACTGTGGGGCAATAAAGCCTCTTTTACCTTATGCCAAGTGGTGCAATGAACACATCTGAGGCAAAAGCTGCTTTTATTGATTAGGATCAGGAGAAGGCATGGCTATCATTTATTTCCCTAGCCTGGAAGGGCACGTGTTGTTGGGGAGCATGAGCAGAACATACATAGCACAGGCCTGTCCCAGTTAGAGAGAACAAGGCTGTATCAGCATTGCTCTGCATCTGCACAGAAAGCTGTGATATAGGAAAGCTGTGTAGAGCAAAATCACCAGGGGAACTCCTGTCCAAGTCTTATTCTCCAAAACAGTTAGTCTGAAATTGGCCAAACACTCAGGAGTCTAAAGACACTGAAAGCCATCTGAAATCAGAAGCCTGACTAGGTGTAAATCCCAGCATAAGAAGGATATTGAGCTGCTGGATTGAGTCTGGAGAAGGCCATGAAGATGATCAGAGGGCTGGAGCACCTCTCCTATGGGGACAGGTTGAGAGGGGTGGGGCTGTTCAACCTGGAAAAGAGAAGGCTCCAGGGAGACCTTATAGCAGCCTTCCAGTACTGAAAAGAGGCCTGCAAGAAAGCTGGAGAGGAACTTTTTACAAGGGTGTGTTGTGGTAGGACAAGTAGGAATGGACTGAAGCTTGAGGAGTGGAGATTGAGACTGGCTAGTAGAAATAAGTTCTTTGCAGTGAGAGTGGTGAAACACTGGATCAGGTTGCCCTCGAGACTGGACGTGGTGCGGAACAACCTGGTCTAGTGGAAGGTGTTCCTGCCCATAGCAGTGGGGGGAGTGGAACTAGATGATCTTTCAAGTCCCTTTCAACACAAACTATTCCATGATTTTATGATTAGCCAAGCTCATTACCAAGGGGAGGACCAGTCTGAGTAGTCTTATGGGCACAGTCTTACCATGATGAGGGTGATGATCATCATCACCTTTTGTCTTTGAGCACAAGAGCTGCGCCCTGGGGCAAATAGCCACCCTCAATGTGAGGAGCTTGCCCATAGCTGCTGCTGCAGGCAGTGTGAGGGTCCCCAGATGATGTGACAGATGTTCCTGTCAGCTCATTTCTACTCCACAAACAGCTCTTCCTTTTTCACCCAGCTCCTTTACTGCTCTCAGCATCTCTGTGGCTCACTGTAGCTTCTTGCTGCAGATGTAAGCAGATGAAGAGTGTGGCATGTGGGAGGGAGGCAGCTGATGCCCACCCCACTCTGCCAAAGCAGCTCATTCCTGACTTGTGGCAGTGCAGCCAAGGAACAGCAGCTGTGCTGGCCACTGAGGCTGGGTGACACAAATGTCTATGTAAGACAGATCTGTGACTGCCACCCACCTTCTTTTGGGAACGGCTGGCATCTGCCTGCAGGGATAATGAGATCATGTTAGTAGTGTTGAATGGCACTCGAAAAGCCACCATCAGCACTAGAAATGGCTCTTTTCACACAGGATTCTGATCTCTAAGGTAACTGCTGCCCACTCTCCCAGCAGCCAACATCCAGATTCAGTCTCTAAACAGAACAGGAAATGCTTTGCATACAGGTGGGAGCAGTAATGCCTGCCATGCTAAGCTACCATGCTAGGCAGCTTAACATGTCTCTTAGGGGACAGTCATTGCAGCAAAAAAAAAAAAACAAACCAGTCTAGCCCTTCAGAAATATTCCCTAGCAGCTGTTAGACAACCAACTCTTGGCAGAAGCCTCACCAAAGCACGTCAGCTGTGAGTGAACAGAGCACTACTGTGCACGCAGCAGGGAACCGCGAGACGGACCGGCCACGCTGCCTCCCAGCTCTTCCCATCTTTCCCTTTCAGGGACGTGGCATATACCAGCATCACACTTGTCAAGTCAGCAGTGGAGGCAGATAGACTTTCCTTTTTAAGCTCCCTGTTTTGCCAAAGCCACAATCTGGAAGCTGCCTGCAGGGAATATATTCCTTCATGAAAAAAAAAAAAAACCAAAACAAACCAAAACAAATGCAAACCCATGACACAAAATATGTTACTGAGGGAGCTGTCATCTCTCTGCCCTTCAGTCAACCCCAGGGGAGGTGATGCAGATTTTAGCAGCTTTTTAGCCTCAATACTTAGTGTAGCAATGACTCCATAAATGCACTCAAGTACAGCAGAGATTCTGGTGTAGCAGGAAGCTACCAGAGAAAAATCTGAAAGGTGGTGATCTGCTTAATCCCAGTTATGGGTCTTAGTCAGGCCCAAGTTCTTTAGTAATTCCTCATCCAATAATGCAAACCAAAATGTTGCAGTGGCTTTGGGTATTAAGAGGGGAAGTGAAGTCAGTCCTCCCCTTTCGTTGCCTTCCCACCAAGGAAGTCCTGTACAGAGCCTTCTGAACATGCTGAAGGAACTAGAGCACACAGAGAGATTACTGAGGAGCAAAGCTCCTTTGAAACACAGGCTGCCAGCACACCTGGGGGAAAAGGGACACACATGCTAGGCATGAAGGCATGAACTTAAGGGCATGAACTTAAGGGCAAAGCCTTGTATCAGAGGGGACACATGCCCCCCTGCATTTCAGAGAATCACAGAATTAATGAGGTTGGGAAAGACCTTCAAGATCATCAAGTCCAACATATCACCCAGCATTATCTAATCAACTAAACCATGGCACCAAGTGGGCAGCCCATTCCAATGCCAGTCACTCTTTCTGCAACGAACTCCTTCCTAACATCCAGCCTAAACCTGCCCTGACACAGCTTGAAGCTGTGTCCCCTCATTCTGTCACTGGTTGCCTGGGAGAAGAGACCAACCCCAACCTGGCTACAACCTCATTTCAGGTAGCTGTAGAGAGCAATAAGGCCCCCCCTGAGCCTCCTCTTCTCCAGGCAGCTGATTTGGAGCTCACAGTCAATTCACTGACTGTAATGAGAACTGAAATACCCTCAGCACTATTTCAAGAGCTTTAGAAAGCAGGTTTGCAGAGGACATTCTTAGTGTCCCCTGTAAGGACAGCTCCTCCCCACAGCCACCGCTGGCTCTGCAGGAGGATTCTCTGCACAGCAGGTAGCTGGTGGGTGCACAGAGTGGGTCAGGGGCTACCTGCCAGGGCAAGGCAGCTGTGCCTGTGGCTCTGCCAGGGAGGGCAAAGGGAAACCAGCAGCCAGCAAATTGCTCTGCCCTCCTCCCCATACACCAGGCCCCAGGTGAGAGGCTGGCCCAAATGCTTATCTGTGATACCTCAGCACAAACATTTTCATGGAGACAAACCCACCCTCCAGATGGAAGCTGCTTCTGCAGCTGCTGTTTCCCGGCTAGGGATTACTCAGTTCTCCATCTTGTCAAGGGGTCAGAGAAGTGTCTTCACCTTGAGTGAGCTCTTGCCATGCTCATCACCCACACTGTCTTCTTCTCTATGGGGTCTTGTTCAGCCTCCTCTTCTCTGCATTTCCTGTGAAGATAGGCTGAGAGAGTTGGGACTCTTCAGCCTGGAGAAGAGGAGGCTCCAAGAAGACTTTATCACAACCTTCTGCTATTTGAAGAGGCCTTAAGGAAGGTTCGAGAAGAACTTTTTGCAAAGTCATGGAGTGGCAGGATGAGAGATGATGGCTTCAAAGTGGAAGAAGCAAGATGCAGATTAGACATTAAAAAGAAATTCTTCATTGTAAGAGTGGTGAGGCACTGGAACAAGTTGCCCATAGAAGTTGTGGAGTCTCTGACACTGGAGGTATTCAAAGGTCTAGTAGAAAGTGCCCTTGTCCTATGGCAGGGGGCTGGAACTAGATGATCTTTAAGGTCTCTCCCTACCCAAACCTGTCTATGATGAGAGGAAGCTTTCCTTCTACCTCACCACAAAGAGGAGGTATGACATCAGAAGCAGCAGTGCTGGTGAGCCTCCAGCCAGCAGTTCCCACAGGTGGCAGGCTGCTGAAAGGCAATGATCTCCCAGGGAAATATTCACCACAGCTTCACTCTGATTTCCTTCCCCAACAAATGTAGCTGGCACGTCTAAATGCAAAGGCAGCACTTTTGCATGGAGGGCCACTTTTGTAAGCCTTCTAGTGACGAACAAGTTACACACTGGAGTTGCAGGTAATCCCAGGAGGGACTGTCCCTACAAGACACCACAGCTGTGTCGTGCTCTGCATTTGCTTGATTGCCTTCATTAGTATTTGTTTGTAAATGTAGCGGGGACATAATTCTGAAAATGGATTTTCTCTTGGGAAACTCTGAAGAGCAGGAGAATAAAAACAACAGTTAATCTGGGGAGGCAAGGTGCAGCTCCCATTGACAAGGCACCCACTCTTACAACAGTCATTCAGGTAGGGTCCAGCATGGAACCCGCATGTTGTCCGATGTGAGCAGAGTGAAGGGAGAGAAGCAACAAAGAGTAGGGCTGAGTTGTTGCTCTTCCTCCTTCACTGTATGCAGGACTTCTTGCCAAGCAAATCAAGAACTCTTCTCAACATCTGTAATCTTCTGCAAACAGAAGCCTGGACAGTGGAGAAAAGGGCATGATAAATGTCATTCATCTTTGTGCTTTCCATTCTGTGTTAGATTCTGCCATCACTCTGTCATCCTTCACTCATGGTGGTGAAATTTGTTATTTGCCCCACGTGATCTCCCCCTCTCCCCAAAAGCTACACAACAGCCCTTAGGGCCACACTATCATGTGAATGCTGGAAGAAGCTGGAGGGCACAGAGAAGACCTATCCTGAGTGCCCTGCTTCTGGCAGCTACCTTGAACCTGCCAACATCAGGAATATTTTTCTTTATTTCAGCCAAGGCTGGGTGGATATACTGAAAAACAGGCTCAGGTCCACAGAATTCCCATTTCCAGTGGCATCAGCAGGATGAGATATTCCCATGGAGCTAAGGACAAGGTATCCATGCTTACTGCAGGAAGAACCGAGGGGCAGCCAGGTTTCATGCCTACAACCAGGATATTTGATCCTTGTCTCACAGCAAAAACCAGGAATTTAATACACCTTCTGGAGACTTGAGGATATTTAATCTGTGGGACCTGCAGAAAGGTGAAGGACAGCAACGTGAGATAGGCTGTAGTAAGAACAAGGTCTTTCTTCTCATTAGACTCATCTCTCAGCATATGCTAATTGGGTATTCCATCTGCTAATTGATTTAGGCAGCAACTGCTGCTTACTTAAAGCAGACACGCAGAGAGGGAATCATTACAGGTTTAACACTTGCATCCTCTGGGCAGGAAGACTTTTGTGGGGAGCTTCTCCAAAGCAGTTTCCCAGCTGGAGCTGGTGAGCTGCAAGAACAATGAGGACAGGCTCTGGAGCCCGCATGTTTTGTCCAGAAGGTTAGGAACAGGAGGAACACATTCACACAGAGGAGTCCAACACAGTGGAAGGAGCACTTTCAAGCTCAGCTTAGCATCCTTAGCAGGATGGGCCACTAGAGTAGCTCAGACTCCCCAGTTTTACCCCAGCATCCTCCCAACTAGCATTTGTGCAGTGCTGCTGCTCCACCTCACTTTCCTTTCTCTTGCTTCCCTCAGCACACCCTCCAGCTGCCTCCCCCTTCCCCCAACCCTGTTTTCTCCTGCCTCTGCCTCTCTCCAGCTTAGATTCCGCTCCCCAAACATGACACTGAGATGACTATGCCTGCCAGGTCTGCATGCTATCCCTCTTCCAACCTGCCTCTGCCCTGCTGTTCACACCTGGGTAGCTGGGCCTGCCCCCTCCCCTAGCGGTGCCAGGGAGGAGCAGGTGACTCTACTGGGAACAGACAGGACATGGGTGTGGGAATTTATGGATCCTCCTCCTCTGGAGATGCTGTTTGTGCCGCCCTCATGCCCGGGAGCATCAGGCACCCATTGCCTGGGGTTCTGTGCAAACAAGCAGGAAGACAACTCTTGGCATGAAGGGCTCAGAGCCCAGGCAAGAACAAGGCAGAACATGCTGAGGACTTGAGCAGAACAAAGTGGAGGGCCAGGGTGGAGGCACAAGGTAACAGCTAAATGTTTGCTGTGTGTATTCTGCAGGCTTCAAAGCTATGGAAAACTCATCACCTGTAAGGAAAATAAAATTACTTTTAGCAAAACATCCCCTTGAGTGCAGATTTTACACTCAAGTGAGTTCTGTAGGAAAGGTTTTCCCACTCCTCCCATAGCAGCTTTCATACACATATGAAGAATTAACATAAATTGTTAAGAATCCAGCATTTGATGTGGACCGGTCAGTAAACACTCCTCTGTACCTCCACGGCTCAAACACTGTGGCTTTGGGCTGGTGCAGGAGCACTTGGGAAACAGAAATTGACTGTACCGCTTGGGCTGCAGCAGAATAAGCATATTAATTAATCAAAGTAACTTTTTTCCCCCCACTGACGGTGTTGTTATTATTACCACCTCCCATGCCTAGAAGCAGCAGCAGAGAACAATTCTCCGTGTCTCCACAGCTTGTCGCTCTCTCACTCCACAACTTCAGATACTTCCCAGCAAGGAGCTGGCTTTGGCAAGCCTGAGATGTCACCAGAACGGACAGGCAGAGCCCCAGGACACAGCCTCGAGCCCTGCGCTGGCTACCCCAGCAAAACCCCCAGCCACAGAGGCACGAGAAATGGATTCACTCTGCTGCACTGCTTGGCCACGGTGACTTACCCAGAGAGCTCCAGGTGCCAAACGGGCGCCACTGCCCCGAACATTCAGTCGCACTGAGCTAGCTGGGGATGTCCCTGCTGACTGCAGCGGGGATGGACTGGATGACCTCTAGAGGTCCCTTCCAACCCACTGCATTCTGTGATTCTATTCCCTCCATCCCCTAACACAAGTCAAGAGCAGAACTTTTAAATCAGCAGAGCTTTGCCGAGGCCAAACTGTTTAAAGTTAAAGTTTATTTGTATTCTTTGTAGGAATATCAATAAAAGACCTCAAATGTATCTGTATCTGTACATATTACAAGAACCTTCAAAAATTATTCACAGAACAAAAATAAATCTTCTTTAGAACAAACCCAGGCAATGAAATGCAGAAATGGATCTCAGAGACCAAACAGTCCAGTGCTACTAGCATAAAAATACGGCTTGAAAAACAAGTTTTATTACTTTTAAAGGTGTACTTTGTTGAAATAAAAAATAAATTATTTAGAGCTATCATTGTAAAACAGTTCTGTGTAGTAACACTCTTATTAAGGCCCTTGAGACAGAAAATCTATTTTTACAGGTAGGATTCCTTGCAGGCATGACCTGTAATGACATGCTTGCTCTGATGGGAGTTAACTTACTGTGGAGAAGGAAAAAACTAAAAGCATCAGCCTAAACTTTAACCCTTTTTTTGCTCTGTTAGGCTTAGCCAGATGCCTGTGGCTGACCATGCCAATCACCGACCAAGTACATTTAACAGTTCAGCTCAGAGAGGAAGGAATTCTCCAGGAATGACAGAGACAGTTCTGCAGCACACAGACAGGGTGACCCTAGCACATTCCATGGGCACTGCTGTAAAACTGAGGGGCTTCAATCAGTGAGTTTTCAGAGGAAGTTAAAAGCCAGTAGGTTTAAGCAAGCATTAACACATGAAATTAATGTCACATAACAAAAAACCAAAAAGCCTAAGTTGACCCAAAGTGAGTGCAAGAACACAAAACAAACCAAATTTCTTGGACAATTTATTAGGTAGGTAGAGAATTCCTTTCTGGACGCACCTCATATTCTCTGACTAGAAAATGCACACATCCCTTTCAACACCCTTCTGGCTTCCCTGCCCAAGTTACACCACTGGAGTGCTGCACAATGAGTAGCTGTGTGAACCTGTGCTGTTGTGCATAGCTGCCTCATTATGATATATCAGGCAGTTAACAGTTGGATGTGAAATCCATTTCCCTTACACAAAAAAAAAAAAAAAAAAAAAAAGGTCTGAATCCCTGGAGTTGCAAAGAAAGGAGATCTACAGGATGCCAGAATGCCACTCCCAGGCTGTGCTCCTTTCTCTCCTCCGCTAGTGCCTGTCCTGTGTCGTTCTCTTCTTCACAGGCTTTGCAGACACCTCACGCCAAGCAGAAGAGTGCTCCAAAGCACTGCTCCATGACCCTGTCCTGCTGCGCTGGTTGAGCTTTCAGTGGCAACTCAGAAGTCTGAGTGGCTTTGAGGCTTGGGTAGAAATATCCTGGAACAACTGAGCGACATGGCTGGCAAGGACTGAGATGCCAGAGGATGGCTCAAACCTCAAGACTACAGGAACACTACTTCAGGAGGCCATGACATTTTCCCTGTGCTACATCAGGTATTCCCACATGAGAGCAACAGCTCCTTGCAGTGGCACTGGACACAGCCTGATGCTTTGATTGCAAGTCTGAACTTCATAACACTCATTATCAGACTTCTCCCCATTTACTGCTTCTCTCAACGCTGCATAAACCCACTGGCTACTGGTCTCAAACCAACTGCAGTCATGCCCAGTGCCTTGTTGTGACACAGACAGAGCTTTTGGCTGCCACGTGGTTTAGTGCCACTTGAATTTCCTCAGACTGAACAAAACAGAAACTGGCATTTTCACATATTGTCACCTCGAGGCGCCTGGAAAAACGTCTCTGGGAAGCCGCTTGGGAACAAACTAGGAGAGACAGCTGCCTGCAGAACTCAGGAGTGGAATGTTTTGTTCTTCTGCAGCTGATCAATTTGAGTTGTGCAGTGCTGTGCGTCTGCAGCCTTCACCCCCACTCAGGTCAGCAGGCAGCTTCTCCCCTGTTGTGCAAGTCTGAGTACCACACTTTGCACTTTAGGGTAGAAACCAAAACAGAAGAGAAATAACCAGCCTAGCAACAAGCTGTGAGGACTACATGGATGGCTCAGGCTCTTCTGCAACAGGAGGTTTTGCCTACAAGCTTAAGAAATACACCAGAGAAGGTACATGTTAGAATGACACACTCCTGAAGACCTCATCCAAATATCTCAGTCATGGGGCAGGTGTTATTTCCCTTCTAAAAGTCAGGGCTGAAACACTGTTCCAGTTGTCTTTCCTTGCAGAAACCAAAGTGGGCACCTTGGAGTCTTCAGCACCGAAACACACAGTTCAGCCAGAGATCTTTGGTTGATTCACAGTAAGCGGCAGGGCTCTGGTGGAACGTGCTTCCCAAATGAACGCTACCAGAAGGAGATACCTGCTGCTCCTGCCTTGCTCTGGCCAATACACTCCCACCACCACATGCTCTCACATCTCAGCACAGCACACCCATGCTGTAGTCAGGGGGCAGTGCAGATGCCCACCTGGAAAGGCTGCTTTGGGGAACACACCGCCCACCACCCAGCTCTGCAGTCACAGCGCACAGCAAAGGGGAGATGAGAGTGTGCAAAACCCCTCAGCGCCAAGGGGTCTGCAAAGCTGCTCACACACAGAGTAATGCAAACTCCATAGGCTGCCTACAGCTATGGGGCATGAAGGAACAAGGAGAGGAGGAGGAACTTAAAGGCACGGTTTGAGGAAGAAAGTATCAGAGGTCAGCAGTGATATGGAGCTGGAAGACAGTTTGGGAAGTATGGGAAAGAAATGAGTACTGAGAAGATGCAGAGCACAGCTCCAGGTGTGTAACACCAGACTGACTTGGCTACGACACTCCAAGAACAAGACAGGGGTGCTCCTTGCCCTGCAGGACCAAGTCATACTTGAACAGCCAGGGAAGCTTTTATCCAAAGGAACTTAGCATTAAATATAGAATCACAGAATCATAGAATGGTAAGGTTGGAAGGGACCCTCAAGGATCACCTAGTTCCAACCCCCTGCCATAGGCAGGGACACCTCCCACTAGTACAGGTATAAATCAGTACAGTACAGATATAAATCCAGAGTCGCTGCAGAAGAGCCTTCTTGAGATGTAAATGAACAGCCAAGGTGTTGCTAGGAGAGGTTCACACATGTCTTTCTTGCACTTCCTACAGTGCAGAGATGTGGTCTCTGCGTTTATGCATAGTCAGTAACATAACTTGTGGAATGTGATTTCAGTGAAGTATGGTAACAAAGTAACAAGGTAAAACAGTTAAACATCCTGTGCCCTCTCAAAAGCTGCATTTGCTCACAGAAGTGAGATTGATTTACATCCCAAGCACAAACCAGCTTGACAACAGATACTGAATTTGGGTCCTCAGTACTGCCAATCCTTCAGTGTTCAAGGGGGTCACTTTCAGGAGGTGAAGAAATTTGCTTAGAAATATCTGGCTGCATTTTTCATGGAGTAAAGTTGCAGAGACTCAGAAACAAAGGCCAGAAAGAACAACCAGATCCCCACCTTGGACCTCTTCATACTGCAGGAGTTCCAACTTGAACTGTCTGCTAAACACAGCTCACAGTGAGGCACCTTCTCAAGGTGTTGCCTGCTTTTGAAATCAGCCTTTCCAATTTTTAATTTCTGTGAGATGTTTCCATGGTTAACGGACCCTCTGCTAGTAGGATATTTCTGCAATGAGTAATTTCAGCTGCTCTTGTAATAACTTTACTTACTTCGGGAACTCTGGGGCTAAAAATCTATAGCCAAACAAAGTGGGAGATTAACCTGCTGTCACTTCACTCCAGAATATGAGGCTTTTAAAAGCCTCTCTCAGACCAAATACTGCAGCATTTGAGGAAAACATGAGGATTGACAATACTGTGTCCTTTGCTGTTAATCTTTCCCAGTTTGTGAATGCCATCATCGTCCACAAGAAGGTCACTTTGTAATTATAAAAGCATCCACATTACAGCCTGTAAGTATGGGACTCCAAAATGCAGCTGAAAGGAACTGGAGATGAAAGCTTAGCCAAAACTCCTTAAAAAATCCCAGTAACAAACTTAAAAAAAAACCTCTTTAAATGTCTAGGGAAAGGAAAAATTCAGTAGAAATGGAAGATCTAATGCAAACAGGCTGAAAGCATCCTTCAGTGCAACCAGATTGGCTGAACTGCTGGGTAAGATGAGTTCTGTACTATAGGAACTATAGCGTAGTACAGAAATGCTACCAGAGTGTCTGTACTGCACTAGAGAAATGACACAACCATATAAATCCTCCAGGAGAAAGGAAATGTTGCATAGGGTAGCCTCCTTCACCTGGGCACCCCTGGGTCAGCTCCATCCTCACAGCACTGACCTAACTGTTCCAGCGGAGCACAGAGTTCAGGGCGCTGCTGTGGGGAGTGTGAAGTGGGGGACAGACAGAAAAGTTTTAAACCAAGTATTTACAGCTCTCTAAATCCTCAAACCAGGAAACTGCTTTGAAAGCGGGGTAAAATTGAATGAATCCTACCTTAAAAACCTGCAGATTCCCTCTCTCTGTCTGATGGGAAGCCTGACTCTGTGCAAATGCAGGGAAACAAGCTTTGCTGCTCCAGGCTTTGACCTTGTTCAAAAAGACTGACTGATATTTTTTCCCAGAGTCCTACACCAAAAGCAGGCAGAGGATGCAGCAAAAGCCAATTTCCTTGCTAAAATATTTGCTGTCGAGCTTGCATTGGGTTAAAGAACAGCTAGAGAAGAGGGGAAGAAACCCAGCAAAGGAGTTTTCTCCTAGAATTCATTGCATTCCTGTTTCACTCCACTCACTTGTCAGCCAGCCTGATAGAGACAGCTGCTGCCTAACGGAACCCACTGCTCATCTCACTCGCACCCACCGCACACATGCACTCACACTCCCCTCTTCCCCCTCTAAGGACTGCAGTGCTTTCAACAAGAGGAAAAAAAAATAATAAAAATAGCAATAATTAAAAAAAATCTACAGTATTCACTTCCTTTGGGTATATTACAGCGGCGTCTTCTGTACACGACCCCAGAGCTCCCTTTATGTACACAGTGATATGGAAGGACTTGTTCCTTTATTTATTTATTAAATAAATAAATAAAAGGCCTGGCTCTCGTGGCATGGAGCAGGGAGTTTCAAGCCCACCTTTCAAAGTTCTTCTCTCTTCTTTCCTTTTTCTTAGCAGCATTATGTAAACCTGGTCAGGGGGAAGGGGGAGGCTGCTTTGCAGGTTTCTCGAGTTCTGCTCCCTCTGGCCCCTCTGCTGGGGAGACGGTCGGCAGCACCTTAGAAGCTGCTGTTTTTGAATTCACCATTCTCCGTGATGGAAAGCTTGGTGGGGTTGGTGGGGGAGATGCCATTGCGGACTTGCATGCTGTAGCGCTCCTTCACTTGTGTCAGGGCACTCATCAGGCGTGTGTTGGCAGAGTCCAGGGACACGATCCGCTTCTCCTGCAACAGACACCCCACACAGTCAGAGCCGCTCCACCAACAACTCGCCTATGCCCAGCAAGCCTTCGTCGCGGGTGCCTCCGGGAGCCGGGGCTGTGGCAGTGCCCTCAGGTGGTTTGTGGGCTCGCATTCTCTGCTGTGATGGGCTGTCTGCCTCTTTCTGTTTTCTGGGGGTAGCACGGCCCCGCCTGCTTTTCACAGGCTGCGCTGGCCCTCTTGGGCCTTTTTTGCGTGGTGGAAGGTGACAGTGAGTCAAATTTACACTGGTGAACTGATCCAGCCGTGGTGGTTTTATCCAGATAGCCTCCAACCCAGGCAGATGGAAATGCAGGATATGCCATGGAGGCGAGGGGAGCAGGGGGAAGGGTGTTGGTGTTAATAACAGCAATAGCCAATTATTATTATTGTTGTTGTTTTGTACAATCTGTTAGAAAAACAGAAACAGGCAGCAGAAAATAAAAGTGGTGGAGGCTTCATCTGGCAGAGAGAAGTGCAAGTGGTATCTAAGGGCCACAGTCTGTGTTTTGGATGGAGTGTGCTCAGAAGAAACTGATGGTATGCTTGAAACAAACAAACAAATAAATAAATAAAAGCAGATGATGGCAGCCTGCAGTCACCAGCTGGAGCAAGGGTGCAATAGCAACATCGAGAAGAAGCAGCCAAAAGCTGAACCAAATGGGTTATTTGAGGTGAAGGGGGAGAGGGCAGTGTGGGTGGAAGGGGAGATGCCATCGACAGAACACAAAGAACAAACACTGAACACACTGCTCCTAGACCCATTCCAGCTCAGAGGGGCTCCCAGGCTCCGTTGAATCCAGGGTTCCCACAACCCAGTTTTGATTCTTCTGGCACACAGAGCAGCTAGCCTCCACTTTTAGCAGAAAGCTCAAGGATGTGCACTACATTTATAACAAATTAAAGACCCCAAGGACAAAGCCTAGCCTGCTAACAGTTCGATTTTATCTGCAGTGGGACAAAGCACCAGAAGGGACAACCTAAGGAGTTGGTGGCATGATAAGAGATGACAATTTTCACCTTCCTTCAAAAAAAACCTAATAAAAACCCAATGCAGCTACACAAAGCAGCACCAGAGATGGTAAAAGGGAAATATGCTCTCCATGCTACCAGCTGATTGGTTGTTCATTTGGTTTTTTTTTCCCCCCACTTGGGGAAAAAAGTCTGATTTACTTGAATAAAACAAAACAAAAACAAACAAACAAACAAACAAAAAAAGGTGCATGTAGGAACTCTTTCCAGTCCAGCCCATTGAGAAGCAAAATGGAAGGAAAAGTGATGCACAGAAGGCACAAACATTAAGGGCTAAGTTCAGCCATACTGTTTGGGAGATCTGTGTGCTCCAAGAGCCTGCTGAGGCTTGGATCCCAGCACATCAGCTCTGTGGTAGATCAGTAACCAGGTGATGCTTGCTTTTCTCAGTGGGCTTCCCCACCGAGGTAATGGTTAGGGTGCAAACACAAAGCAGAGTTTAAGTGATGCTTGTATTACAGCCCTGAAGAGACTAAGCTCTGCAGAGCAGAACAAATGGAGGAGGATGGAGAAGTGGACAAAGAGCAACAGAAGCTGCCCAAATCCAGTCAATCTAAGTAAGAGGAAGGTGCAAAGGAGGAGTTAGAGGCCACAGCCTTTCCCCCCAGGCTGAAAAACAGCCTTAGCAGAAACGTGTTCTTCAGCAAGTTAAAAGTTCCTCCTCGGGCTGAATTTCACCTGGGGTACGTAATTCAAAATTGAAATTTCTTTCCAAAGAAAGTGGCTTTCCAAAGGCCTCGAAATGAAAGGCACTGAGAAGCGCTCACTGTGCCGGTGTGCAAAGCAGCTGGAGATCTACACTTGAGAGACCAATCTTGAAAGCAGGAGCTTGGTTAAGTAAGGGCATCTCCTCACCCAAAGCAAATGATGCTCTAGCAGCCATGTCTCTGACACACAGATTGCGCACAGGGAGTGGGAGGAGCTGGAATGAGTAGGAGGTCAGTGCACTGGGCCAGGACTGGGTGCTGCTCAGCTAGAGAACTGATTGGGTTTACTTGCCTGTTGGAATTATCTCATCCCCATTTATGACCTGTAATTTAACACAGCGCAGACGTCACTTGCAGTAGCAGCTGAGCTCGGACTCCTTTGCAGCTCTGCTGCTCCAAGGAGACAGCCTGGCCAGCCCTAGCCCCTGCTCAGCCAGGGAGGCCCAGGACAGCCTCCAGAACAACAGCACATGTGGGGTGTTGCCCCGAGCCTCTGTGAACAGCATGGACACTGGCAACAAGGCTGCTCCTGGGTGTAGGTGCAGGGCTTGGTGCTGCACCTGGCCACAGGGCGAAAAAGAGCAAATGCAAAAAAGCAGCTTTTGCTAAGTATCTAAACTGGGTTACTGCTGCTTCCTAGCAGCCACCAAACCCCTCAAACAGCTTTGAGAAGCCAGGTTCCATGTCCACTCCATAGACCTCACATCAAAAGGACCTCTTCCGTTCCAGCCACTGCTATATCCCTTTGCCAAATGAATCGCAGACTAATAGAAATTCTCAAAGCATATCTTAGAGGGATTGCTACAGAACACAGCAAGCACTTGGGCTCCTCTGCTGTATCTGTTCTGAATCCTTCAGCAAAATCCTCTTCTGCTTGGGCACCTATTAGAAGGCAATGACAACTAAGCTTTCCCTAGGAACTGGTGACACCAAAGCAGTTAGGGTTTGCTGATGGCCTTGCTTGCCCTGGCAGCTAACAGCCCTTCAGAAGAAAAAAAGTGTCAGATTAAAAGAGGACTCGTTAATACTGTTGGGTTTTGACCAATTTGCACTGCAGGTGATAAATGATGCATCACTCAATCCAGCAGAGCATGATCAAGGACCACACCCTTCCAGCCCTGAGGGCCTGAAGCTTTCAAAAGTCAGCAGCAAGTCCCCTCTGGCAGCTGGTGACACTGAGGGATCAGACTGGTCCACTCTGCTGGCTAGTCCATAACCCCACACAGAAGCTGAGAGCCTAGTGGCACAGACAGAAAACAAAGATTTGGGCAAAGTTCCTTATCCAGTCACAATCTGAAATCCTCCTCTCCAAAAATTACTTTTTATGAGTATGTGCCCCTTTCACCTTCTTGAGGCAGATGGAAACGGCATCGCCTCCTTCAAAAGTAACAACAGGGTAAGAGGCGATGGCCTCAAGTTCCAGTACACCAGTACCACCTTTAACGGCATTCAACTTAGGCCCACCACTGTCAGCACTGTGCAGGGAAACAGCCTCCTTGAAACAGGTGGGGTTGTTCCTGGAGCAGGACATCTTCTCAAGAGAATCTGTTCGGGGAAGGTTACAGGTGGAACTACTGAGCGGCCCAGAAGCAGAAAATATGTCCTCCAAAGGTAAGGATCACAAACAGAACAGGGCAGGCAGGTATCAAACTAGTCTGGGGCTCTGTGGTACAAGTTTTGCTCTCTGGGATCAGCACAGACACAGAAAAGCCAAGATGTTCCCACGCAAGACACCCACATGCACTGCCCGCTGGGTCCCGCGTTCCACAGCTAAGTCGTGTCGATGCAGGCAAGCACTGCAGGTCGGTGGCAGAGTGGGCATTTCTCCAGGACTGATGTGGACAGTCAGATGGGGTGAAATGCCACAAAGGACATTCTACAGGGCAATGGCCCCTGGCAAGCATTCTCTTTTCTTGTCTCAAAGGTTCCAAGCCATGCTTTTAGCTTGCATTGCTGAGATGCATGCACATGGCAACTGAACTATGCTGGGATGAGGCATAGCTCTTCCAGAGTTCCCAAGCCCACACTGGGAACAATATCTGCACAATGCCCCACTATTCTTTTATTCCTATGGGATTTCACAAAGTAGAAAAGGTTTTAGAGAAGCAATCAGTCCTGTGATTTGTTGTCAGGCTGCCCCAAATTCTAGTGTTAGACAGTAGTTTAAAGAGTAAGACTCCCCCAATCCTCTCCCAGAAGGCACACGTGGGCAGAGAGTCACTGACTTGGGAGCTAGGTAAGAATGCTGGGGCAGGAGGAGAGGGGAAAATAATGAGTTCTGCACACAGAATACTTGGCTCTTGGAGATCCTCAGCTCCTTACCTGTGCATCAATGATTTTCTGCTTTGCATCGATGACAGCTTGCATCTCTGCATGATCCTTCTTCAGCTCCTCTTCAACTGCCATGAGTCTGGGGTGCAAAGAGGGGTACAAATCAGGACACTTTAATACTACTCCAGAGCATTTCAGGCCTACTGCTTTCAATTCTCTGTTTGTCCTGGCTCTATAGGAGAAGAATCTATTGCATTCAGGAAAGCTTCTCTATCCACCTGGCACTCCCAGGTGCCTAACCTTGCTCGTCTCAAAATGGACACTGCCAAAACGGCAACTGCTCTGAAAAGCTACCACCTTGACTACAGACAGGAAACAAAGAGCTGTCAGAAGCACGACAGAGACTGGGGTTAAAAATTCCTGAAGTTTTTCCTGCTCTCTCCTGAGTGCAGGAAAACTGAGGCAAATTCCTATGCCTGCATCCCTGTTTCTTCACCTCTAAGGCAGGATGGTTATTGGTTCAGAGACCTCAAGAAGCCCAGGCAACAACCACCTTCAGCGTCAAAAAGAACACATGACAGAAGGACACTGCCTATCCTGTACAGTCCCAAACTTCCCCACGCCTCACCTGCTGATGATACTTTTCATCTGGCTGTCCTTCTCCTCCTGCTGCCTGCGCAGTCTCTCCTCGCTGTCTTCCAGCCTAGACTTGTACTCCATCAGTAGTTTCTGCATTTGCTGCTCTTGCACCAGGAGTCGCCGCTCATACTCCTCCAGCCGGCGACTCGACACTTTCAGGCGCTCCTTCAACTTTGCTATCTCTTGTTCGTACTGAAGGGGGGAGGAAAGGAGGGAAGAATCAGATGCAAAGGAAGAGATCAGAGATCTGATCACTCTTGTCTTCTGCTGCTGTTCACAGAAGGACACTTGTTTTTCACAAAGAATACACTGATAGAAGGAAATAATGAACAAACTGCAGGCAACCAGAGAGAAGGAACAGGCCGGTTCCCACTGGGCACTGTAGGACATCCTATTGTAGCACAATTTAAGCAGTCAGAGGGCTCTGACATGGTTGCTCAGCCCCAACTGGAAGCATCCCCAGTTACTCCAGGCTCCAACAGTTCCCAGACAAATGCAGTCAGTACTGTAAAAATGTGCTGGGAGGACCAAACATACAAAATGGGGCAGTACGGGACCCAAATAAGTCATTCTTCAGGACCTAGTCAAGGCATGAAACAACTCGTGGAGGCAGCGTACATCATTCACTACAGAACACATCCTATAAGTTTACTTGGCTGAGGTTTTGTTCTTCTACTTGCTGTCTCTATGGACAATCACTTCTACAACACTGCAATAAATCTTGATGTGTTCCACTTTGTTTTGGGTTCGTTCACCTTTCCTGGTAAGTCTATGTTTCTGCTTCTTGTCTGTCAAGGATTCTGCCCCTCCCTCTCTGCCGTCTCAAAATATCCAACCTCTTAGTATACACCTCATCATCATTAGCAGCACAGAGGTGGAACTGTACTTGCAAAGAAAATGGTATCTACTCCTGAAAATAAAGATGGCTTTAAAAAGAAAGATTATGGATGCTTCTGTGTAGCCCAGAAACACTGCACTACCTAGATGAGAGATGTTTGCCCTCAGGTGAAGCCTGAGACAAAATCTGAATGTACCTACTGATGAATTGTATTTACAGAGCCCTGTACAGTCACTTAACACATCCAAAGCTATACTCAGGTTAACAATCCTGATTTTGTTTTTTTAATGGACTTTAATGATCACTAAAATATTTTGCAACCCCCAAAAACTGGCAGCATGCTGTAGCTGTGGTGTTGTCATAAAAAAAAAAAAAAAAAAAATCGTGACCTGAGCAGGATCTAATACGCTTCAGCAGCGTGACTCACGACACACCTAAGTGCCAAATACCAGCAATGTACCAAGTCTCAACTCTGGCAGTGACATGCTACAGCCTGTACATGGGTTAATGTCTGCCAAGAGACACTGTGCTGCAGGTGTGTGTGACAGCATGGACAGCAGGAACTGCTGCCAACACGACCTGTGTGTGAAAGCATGACTCTGCCAGAGCTGCACCTGAACGCCCCTCTGAACTCAGCTGTGGGGTTGGGCAGGACTCACTGGCAGCCCATCAGCTAGCTGCATACAAAATAAACTCTACCTTCTCAGCATGCTTGACTTCATCTGGGTTTTGCTCTGTGTCCTCCTCTACTTCTTCATACTGTCCATTATTGAGAACCCATGCAGCTGTCCTTTCCACTGGGGACATTGTGGCAGAGTCCACAGGCGACTGAACCTGTAGCGGAGACACCTGTAAGCATTTTGTAGAGAAACCACACACAAAGTAGCTCTAAAATCCAGTTTATTGGGAGGGGTGGAAATGACTGTGAACCTGTCAGTCTCAAAGGATCCCCAAAACCTCTCTTGCACAGACACTTCATCCTACTTTGACTGTGGACCTACAGCACTTGAGTCCGTCTAAAGCTCTCCACTGGCACCTGCTATGCTTTAAGTGACAGTGGAGTTCTCTTAAACCTCTAAAACCAATGCACTTAAATTCTTCCTCTTCACATAAGCTTCTCTCTGGAAAAGTTCTTGTTTCCAAGTCAAGTCCACACCTACTATTTTTTTCCATCACCAGATTTTCAGCAAGGCTTCCTCAACCTGTGATTACTTTCACACAGAAAACAGAGTGACTAAGCTTCATTTGCAGTCTCTTCAGGTAAGAGAGACTGGTTTCCTAGGAGTACTGAGGAGCCTAACTTGGCAGCAGCATTCTCAGCCATGCTGCAGACCAACTTTGCAAGGGAAGATGGGGGCTCGTGGCTTAGATACGGGACAGTACAGCAGTACTCAGAAGTGGCAAAGAGGTGTGACATTCTCAGTGTCAGATTTAGATGGTCTGTTGTAGCATAGACAGCCAGATACAGCTGTAAAAGGAAGTCAGGGCCAGCAGTGCTTACTAGGAGAACTCCATAATATAATCAGAGGCTCTTCTCTTTGAGGAATTCTGAAAAGGAAGCCAAGGAAACAAGAAAGTCTTGGCCCAGTTTGGGGAAAACATGGCTCGCTACAAATTCCAAGCAATTTTCATGGACAAAGCCAAGTTTGTAAGCACAGGAATTAGCATAATTACCCCTGAAAGATCAACACTGTCTTCACTTTTTGAGAAATGTGAAAGATCAACTTCCCCCTGCCCTCCAGCTGCAGCTTTGTTTTGTGCTCAAGCAGCTCCACAGATCACTGCTCATTGGCAGGAGGATCTTGAAGTCTGAGCTCTGTATGGAGAGTGGCAGCTTTATGAGAGCCAGGCAAGGAGGGATCCTGCCAGCTGTTGCTTCTGTTTCTCTTGCTCACAAGGAATGGGCTTGGTGAATGCTATGTATGCCCTATGCCAGCTCTAGCCAGAGGATCTGCCTGCAACAGCTCAGCTGTCCTGAGCAGTGATGAAGACTCCAGCATTGGAAGAAGCCTCAGCAAGGATAAAGGCAAACATCCCTGGATTTAGGCAGAGGCCTGTTGGCTAGAAGGAAGTCTTCACGGCAGACAGGCTAATAGCCCTGCTTGAGGGCAGCGTGACAGCTTGGCAAAGCTCCTTAGCTAGGGTTTTTAAAGGCATTTGCTGTCAGGCAGCCATAGCAAGAGAGACCATGAGCTGTACGAGGCTCTGCCACCAGCAGGCTCTTCTCAGAGGTTAATGCTTTGCCTTTAGGATTGCTGGAGGAATTAGGAAGAGCTATGGGTGAACAGTGTCACTGTTTACTGGAGTTATGGAGGACTGAGAGAGCAGAAGGGTGACTATAAACTACACGGCAGTCTGCACCAGAGTGCTGATCAGCAGCAATCCTCACCAAACAACCTTGCAAGCTGTAGGACAGAGTATTTTCAGCAGCCAGACTCAGAAAGCCAACAAAGACCAAGTGGACGGCAAGCACTCCACATGCTAATGGGTTATGAGTTATACTCTAAAAAAAGGGAAGAAAGAAAAAGCCAGCTAGGAACGTGCATTAATTCCCCTCTTTGCATCTCTTCCAGAGGAACACACTGACATTTCTGTTCCCACCTACCTACTAAATGGAAATGGAAGGCAAAAAGTGACCTCTCCCATCAAACAAAGGGCCTAGCTCTATATTCAGGAACAAATGGGACTTGTAGAGAACAGAGTCTAATAATTAAATCGCCCACAAAGCATGCCCAGAAAGAACACGGCCAACTTCTCCTTTTCCTTGTTAAAATAAGAACAGAATTCCACAACATGATTTGCAAGTAAAAGGATGTAATGTAATCTGCCTCAAAAACAAAAACTTTGTCCACTGGCTTTGGCACACTTCAAGACACTTCTTAAGGGTGTAGGGAGGGAAAGAACGAGCTGATTTCTCTGAATGAGGCATTAGAGCAAGCGCTCTAATGAATCCAGTGGAAACAATTAGTATGAAAAAGCAAGTGGAAAAAAAAGTAGATACACATCTCCTTCAAGCTGGCAGAAGGAGACTGGAAGCCAGTCATAGTTACAGGCACCTATGTAGCTGAATGTACGAAGTGACTAGAGAAGAGGGAAGTCTGAGACAGTCACTTTGATGCTAAAGAAGCAAAGGTAACTCATTCACTTGGGGACAGCCAGCAGTTTAAGATGAGAAGAGCCAGGGGTCTGCAAACAGCTACCTGAACGTTCCCTGTAAATACATGCAGGGCAGCAACCACCCATGTAAAGTGAACACACAGAGACTGCAGACACCTACATATCCTTAACCTTACACCTTCAAAGGAAAGCCTTCTTGGCCTGTTTGTGTAGGCATTTCCTGTACCAAGCCCTGAGGAAAGGCAGCTCCCCCAGCTCCCTGGGCGTTTTGGCTAGGACACTTTGCAGAACCACACAATGAAACTTGGCAGGTAAGACAACACAGGGTCACACTGTGCACCAGAGAACCCCAAAGGGAGTTTACCCTTCCAATTTATCATTGTTACTGGCCTAAAATTTTCTCCCCACCTCCACATGGGCTTAGTTGTAGTCAGTATACTTACTTTAACTATCAACACCTCTAAGCCCAGGCAGGCTCCAAAGCAGGACACAAGCATGCACACTTCAAATAACATGCAATTACTCTTTTTAGCTGTTACTAAGCTGGCATCTTGAGCTTTGCTTTGTGATTCAGTGTTTCTGATCTCCTCATACTTTAATGAGCTTGAGGTATCAAAGTAGTTTTGAAGCCCCAATAGCCCCTGGGTTCCCAGGCATCACCCAGATTTTCTTCCTCACAACTGTAACATTGAGGGGTTTGCCAGGAAGGCCACACCAACAGGGATACCAAAACCTTTGGCAGAGCAGGAGCTCCTGCTGGCAACAAAGTTCTTCTGCCAGCTTTACCTTACAAGCCAAAAGCCTTCCCCTGCATAAGCTTTACCACTGCTTTTGTCAGCAAGGCTATGTCAGCAGGGAGGCTCACAACCTCCTGTTCCTTGTGGACGTAGTTCCACCAGCAGCATAGAATTCTGTTATAGAGTGGTTTGGGTTGGAAGGGACCTTAAAGATCCAATTTCCCTGCCATAGACAGTGACATCTTCCACTAGACCAGGCTGTTCAATGCCTTGTCAGCTTCCAAGGAGGGGGCATCCACAACCTCTTTGGGCAAGCTGTTCCAGTGTCTCACCACCCTCACTTGAAGAATTTCTTCCTAACATCCAGTCTAAATCTACCCTGTTTCAGCTTAAAGCCATTCCCCCTTGCCCTTGACTGCATGGTGCAGTCTCAGCCTCAAAGGCTGCTACTTTATGGAGCTGAAGTCCTTATGCCTGTGTGCAGGGCAGCCTCTTTCTTGTGGGAGAAAGGTCTTGTGGGAGACAGGACAAAAGTCCCTTTATATTAGGTGAAGTAAATCAAACGTGATCATGTTTATCCTCACAGTGACCACAGAAGAAAACAATTAACCCCAAGGGAAAATGCAGGCGTTGCCTTTAAGAGCGTCCCCTTGCCTGGCTGACAAGTCTGTATGGATGAATGTGACACTTGTAAAGACAACCACCACCCTCTGACCTGCAGATCAAGACATCTTCCACCTTCTCTGTGCTGCCAAGCACTTCAACACTCATTGTCTCTTTAATATTCAAACTATTTTAGGAAGAGATTTTCACATGCAGCAAATCACAGCAGGATTTTCTTCTTTTTTTTTTGGTTTTGTTTGTTTGTTTGTTTTTTTTAAGGTAAAGAAATGCTGGCTTTTGGACAGGAAGCCCTTGATTTACAGTCACCTATAAACAACTGATAAAGTGCCTTAGGTGCTGCTGCACAGCAGCACTCCTTTCCAGAAAACATTTGCATTATTCATTGTTTGGGATGATTAATGAAAAAGCAGGATTTATTTGGGGACCACAGTGAAATACAGATTTCTCCATGCTGAAGACAACTGCACTTGTTTATTATTTTGGCAGCAGTTTATCCTGTGATGTTTTATCTTTGTTTATTCCTTTGTTTTCAGGTAGCTGTGCTTTTAAATTAGCACCACAGGGCAAATGCAGTCTCATGTGGCAACCTTAACTACGATTTGGAAAAGAGCTGCTGCTATTTCTTTTATTCAGGGAAATTCTCCAGTTTGGTTTCTTGCAGCAGGTTTGCTGCTGCCTGGAATCATAGAATCATAGGCAAATAGAAAACATTTATTTTGGTTTATTTTGGTTTTAATTTAGGACAAAGCATCCAGGAATAAGAGATACTCTGGGTTTGTCGAGATTTTAAGGGCAACAAGCATGACTATTCCTTATGCATGACTGTTTCTTATGCTTGCTACTGACTGCTTGCTAACATGGCAGTACTCAACTCAAAGATCAAAAAGCTTTGAAGGTCAATCACAGAATCTCAGCATGCTGGGAGTTGGAAAAGATGCCTGGAAATCCTTTTGTAGGAGGTCTACAAGAAAGCCAGGGAGGAACATTTTACAAGGGCTTGTAGTGATAGGACAAGGGGGAATGGATTGAAGCTGGAGGAGGGTAGGTTTAGACTGGATATTAGGGAGAAATTCTTTACAGTGAGGGTGGTGAGACACTGGAACAGGTTGTCCAGGGAGGTTGTGGTGGCTCCAAGCCTGGAAATGTTCAAAGCCTTATTGGATGGGGTTTGGGCAACTAGTAGGAGGTGTCGCCACCTGTGGTGGTGGAGTTTGAACTAGATGGTCCCTTCCAACCCAAACCATTCTATGAATCTATGGTCATCCAGAGCAGGCTGCCCAGGATCATAATGTCCAGGCTGGTTTGGAATCTCTCTGAGATTCCTCAACTTCTCTGGGCAGCCCGCTCGAGGGCTCACACACCTTTACAGCAAAGAAATGTTCCCTTGAGTTTAGGTGGAGCTTCCCACGTTCCCAGTTCATACCAGCTGTCCCTTGTCCTGCTGTGGGCAGTAACTGAAAACAGCCTGGCCCCGTTCTGTGACACCCTCCCTCTAGATACTGATCAGCACTGATCGGTGCAGCACTTGGCTATACATCATAGCAGGAATCAACTGGCGAAAGCCTTTCCTTACCTGCTGTGTCTGCTGCCTCTGGATAGCCCTCACCTTGGGGACAGGGCTCTCTCTCGAGGACGAGGACAGCTGTCGGGAGCGGCTGCCGTTCTGCAGGGGCTCGGTCGCTAGGGCACCCGACATGGCCGACATGCTGCCCGTGCTGCGCAGGGACGCGCTGTGCGGCAGCGACTGCGGGGTCTTGGCCCTGGCGCCCAGCCCGGCCTGATCCATCTTGCGGATCTGCGCCTGGCTGCTGCTGTTCTGGCGGGGCAGGGCGATGGGCACGTGCTTGTCTGGGACGGTGTGGCGCCGGGAGAAGTCCTCACTCTGTGTGCTGCGCTTGGTAAAGTCCTCCATGCTGCTGTTGCTGGGGCCGCTGAGCTTGAAGTCTTCGCTGTTGCTTCGGCTCCGTGAGCTGGCAGTGCTCAGGTTCTCCAGGCTGGAGTCCACAGAGGCCTTGGGCATGGTTGAGGGTGGGTTGTTGAGGTGGTAAACTGGGTTCTGGAAAGACAGAGGCTGGAGGCTGCCCTGTTGGTTCAAAGCTGGGTGCAGAGGCCTTCTCACCTGGGGAGCACTCTGGGGCGTGCTCTGAGTTTCCCACAGTTGTTTGATGTTGGCCACCTGCGTGATAGAGAGCTGGCTGCCGGCCAAGCGCAAAGGCACGTCGTGCGTTATAGAAGCATGGTCACTGTGAGCTGTGTGAGGGTCCTGGAGGTCCATGAGAGAGATGCTCCGTCCGTTGGGCAAAATGCCTTCCCTTTCATCTTTGTCTGAGTAAGTCATGCTCTGGGTGGAAGCCTGCTGAACCAATAGTAAGGTCTTGCCTCTAAAATACCCATCTCCATTTTCCTGTGTTGGAGATTTCAGCTTATGAAAGTCACTGTGGAGTAGAAAGGAATTTGGTTAATTTTTAAGAAGCTGAGACCCTAAGAGATCTATCCCAGAGAAGTCTTTCTACCTCATTTAACCTCCTTCCTAACTGAAAAAGCTTCAAGGAACCAGGTTTCCTTTTAAGAGCTCTGTGTTCAAGTCAGAACACACTTTTCTTTAATTACCACTTATCTTTTGAGAATTGAGTTTGATTCAAGAAGTGCTTCACCTTTTATATTTTTCACAGGTGAAATGCAAACCATTCCCACCACATCCACTCCCACCTTAGACACTTCTTGTCTCAGCCAGATTCCAAAGCAGTTCAGATCTCAGCTAACCCTTTGCCAACATTCTGTGTTGTGGGAGCCTAAAAACTCAACAGGGCTGGTGTGAAGGCTCCTGTAGATCATACAATCACAGACTGGTTTGGGGACCTTTAAAGGTCATCTAGTCTAAAGACCCTGCAGTGAGCAGGGACATCTGCAACTACATCAGGTTTCTCAGATCCCCAGACAACTTGACCTGGAATGTTTTCAGGGATGGGGCATCTAGTCTGTGCCCAGCTTTCTTAGAGGTTCCATTAAGTAATGGAAGGCCACAATAATGTCTCCCTGGAGCCTTCTCTTATTAAGACTGAACAACCCCAAGATCTAGATGTTAATCTCAGAGGTCAGACACTTCCATGTGACAAACCTGGCCCTCATCCCTGACAGCACAGACACTGCCCAGAGAGCAGCATCCAAGTCCTTTGGCAGTTCTGCCATGTCAAAGCTTTTTGGTTCAGATTAACTGCTATCACAGGGTGAGAAATGCTCCACTAAACAGAGGAGGAATGAGTCACTGTTCCACTGGTGACAATTTCCACCAACAGCCCAGTCCTTCCAGTAGCAGTAAATAAGTGGCCTGACAGTCAGAAGGAAACATTCTGGCTGGCCATGCATCCAGGCACTCAGACTGGCAGTGAACTGCAAACCTGGCTTTTAGGAAGCTGAAGTTACTGACTCCCAGAGACATGTTTAAATGCTAAGTCACAAGCTTCAGGTCTCCAGTGCCACCTTGTGCACCTCCTACTGTGCCCACGTGTCCCTTGTGACAGAGGCCCAAGCTCCTCACTCCAAGAGCTGCCATGGGCAGCTCAAGTTCAAGCGACAAAGCCCTCAGCTCTTATCAGGCTTAAAAATGCCCTTATCCCACACCTTCCCTTAAACTCTGGTTGTTACATACCCATCAGTGGGGTCCTCAAATATCTTCTGAAGCCCTGAGGAGAGACTGCCACTGACGTTTGGACTAGAGTTGTGCTCAGTGAAACGCCTCAGCTGCTGCTGTATCGGCGTAGGGTTGGTCAATGATTTGGTGATATCGGCAAGAATCCGAGGCAGAGGTCCCAGTTTTGCCACGGTCGCCTGTAGGAAGGAATTTTCACCCTAATTGGACAACAAGCACCGCAACATCCGCCAGGATTTTTTTTTGTTTGTTTGTTTTTGGATAACGATGCAGAGAGGCGGAGGGATGGAGGTGGAAGGAAGGAGGGTGTGTGGTTGTGTGCGGGTGTGCCAGGACCGTAATGCAGTGTTACGGAGCAGCGTAACCACGGCGACGAGATGGATGGAGGAGACCAAACGGGGTGCAGCAGACATTGATGAAAGAAAAGGAAATAGAAAAGAAATTAGGATTGGCCCCCAAAATAAAAATCATGCTCAACAACACAACACTGTTGCCATTCCAATGCAAAACTATCATGCAAAGCAAACTAAGTCCAGGGTAGGGGAGGTCAAAGTGAAAACTACAGTATCTACTCATTAAAGGGCATTCAAAGACTACAGATCCAGCTAGTGAGGGGAACTTTCCAGGCAAAGGTTGTCGTGTGGTAAAGGAAATGCATGCCAACAGACAAGGGGATGCGGCATTCAGGGAGGTCATGAGAGGATCACAAGGGTTGAGGGAGATTGGGAAAGTGAAGGTTTCCATTTCATAAGCCTTTAGCTTTTGGCATCTTATGCTGATGCCATCTTCTGTAGCACCCAGTTATCAACAATTAAGGTTTTTTTCTCTTCCTAAAAGTGAAAAACAACTGCATGAAAATATCAATGACCCTCATCCCAATACTATCACATCAACTTGGGATTAAATATGTAGTTTCAATAACATGTCAGCTCAGTGGTGGCCAGGTCTAGGATAAGAGCAGCTGACCTTCTAGCAAAGAAGGCTGCTTGTTTAGGCTCCTAATCTTTCTCCCCTCTTTGGGTCACTATGGGTTATAACACCTACTGGGTATCTTCAGGCTCTTAGGACTGCAGGAAGAAGGTGAAAGTGCTGGAGGTTTGTAAGAAAGTAAACCTCTGCTTCCAAGACAGTGTTCTTTTCAAAGATATCCACATTTTCCCCCAAGCAGAACTGCAGTCAGTTTCAGTTTGGGGCCCCAGAGAAAGGTCTCTTTACAGACACTTTCTGTGTCTATGAAAGTCTCACAAGCACTTCTCTGTATTATCGAAGTCTCTGAGGTGACTTCGCTCACCATTTCTCAGTCATTACCTACAGTGAACAGTACTGCAATGCACCTTTACCCCTTAATCCCTATTGAACAAACCACTAGACCAGCTCCCGAGGGCCTGTCAGGTTAGATCCATGAGTCTAACCCAGAAAAAGGGCAAAGCACATCTGCTTTGATGGTTTATCCAGCTCTGGTTCCTCCCTTTCCTTATTGCCCAGGACACTTTCAACAGCTGCATTCAGAAAGCAGCTCATGTTGACCAACAACAAGCCCAAGACTGGAGCTGGACTTCTCTTAACCTGGTGCCTGACCAGCCTAGAGGGAGATGGCAGTGCTCCCTGCACTGGTAGGTTTACCCCAGCTGGTAGAAATGGAGGGTCTGGTTTCTGAGTGCTCACTTTGCCTGTTTTCTTGAGACTGCTGAACTGTCTTTCTAGCTGACTTTGCTGCCTGCAACATTTTGAACGTACACTATGTGCACGTATGAAGGAAAGGGAAAAAACAAGATCATAAATTGTTATTAAACTCAAGATTAACTAAGATTAATATATATTGGACATTTCAATCTATTCTGATGCAAGAAGTTCCTTTTTTTTTTGCGCTTTCTACTTTAAGTAGTGTACTGTTAGAAAATAGAGACTCAACAAATAACTATTTTGGCAAACCTTAATGCAGTAAAAATAGAAAGAGTGTGCTGCTGCAATTCATCTCACCTCTTTAGTTTCAAAAGAAAAAAATAATATAAATAATAATTATAAGTAATATAAATGGGACTTGCAAAAAAAAAAAAAAAAAAAAGGAAAAAAAGAAGAAAAAAAAAAGTCAGGGCTCAGAGCCCAGTTTTTCTGAGTCTTATCAACTACCTTTACTATCAAGGTTTTAATGATTATGATTTTGGATCCCGCAGAGCCATATAGCTAAGGAAGAGCAAACCACTGCCTCTTCTCCTTCTGCAGCCAAATGGAAGCAGTGCTGATTGTTGGTGATGTCTACTGTGATCAGCAGAACAGAATCTGGACAATCGTATAGTCCTAGCACAACACATGGCAGAAAGCATCTTCCTATAGGATAAAGCTGAGAGTGGATCCTCTTGTGCTCTTACATAGCATCCTCTCGTGTGCTACAAACTAATCCAAAGATCACAGAAATGAGGACATCTCAGCAGACTTTGGATTCAGTCTTTCATGAGAACACTTTTGCCTGGCCAACACATCAGAGTTGGGTAGGGTGTGGTGTGCAGCAAAGCACCTGCAGTGGTATCAAAAAGGGCATTGCACCAAGTTAATTTTCCCTTCAAACACCCTCCTCTTTTTTTCCAGCTCACTTATGAGAGAGGGCTGGTTGCTGAGGGAATTCCAGGTCTACTTTGAAGCACTGCCCTCCCCACCACTGAACACCTAAGTCTTACTTATGGCTCTGGAAAGTGTTTGCACTGCTGCTGAAGCCCAACCACTTCACATGCCCTGCTTCAGGTCTTGAGCTGAAATCGTGGCAAGGAGGATTGTGAAATATCGTTATTGAGCATTCCTCTCCAGAGCTGTTGAATAAGTTCTCCCCAGAGCGGGTTTCAGCTGCTCCCTTGATGTTTCCTAGTGTTTGCTGTTGCTACGATACAATCGCCAGATTCACCCTCCCGGGCCTCCACTCTGCTTTACCTTATCAAGTTGGGACACAACCTCCCATAAGAGGGAATGCAAAACTGAGAGCTCTCGGCCCAGGTCGATGTAGCCCTCAAATCCAGGCATGCTTGAGATGGTATCTGGATTAGAGATCTCCAGGAGGAAGCGCTTCATTCCTCCCCACTCATGTTCCAAAAAGTCATTCATGAAGGCCATATACTCTTCCTTATTACCAAACCTGCAAGAAATGGGATGAGGATAAACACAGTCAGTAAGCTCCTCACAAAACACAGCATACAAGTCTTCACAGACAGTTACTTAACTGCTCAGCTGACTATTTGGCCTGGGAAAATAAAAAAAAAAAAAAAAAAAAAAAAAANACAGATTCACTGCTTCCTTAAACTTACTTAAATACTAGTAGTTCACTGTTCATATGATCAAGGGCTCAACACATCTCTCCCCACTCCCTCTCACACTCTTTCTCTTCTCCCCTTCTCTGCACCCCCTCCCCACCAAGAGGCATGCCTTTTGTATTGTTCAGCTGGGAATTCTGGAAGAAGAAAGGAGGAAAATCACTATCCTTGGTGGGAACAGGCTTTTTGTCTTTTGATGCAGCATATACACCGATATGCTAATATATGGCTCTTCTTGGGTTTTAAGCCACGTCCTCTCTGCTGAATTCAACACAGCCCAAATCTGCATGAGAGAGGGAGAATTTATCTAGCTCAACAATGAGGTGTCTCAAGGGTTCACACAGAAGCCAGAAGTTTCCTCTTTTCCTAAAGCCAACTCCAATTTGACAGAGAATCAACTGCCTGCAAACAAGACTCCCAAAGCAGGCCTCTCTCTCCTCCTTGCTCCACAGTAACCCAAAGCAACTTGCAGCCCTAGGGGCACAGATTTTGTTTTACTGCCACCACCTACTTAGCAAAGTTGGCGAGGTTCTGAATGACTTTAGCAATGAGCGTCAGCGTGCGAGATGTCCGGTCGTCGGGGTACTCCTGCATCAGGTTGAAGAGGCTGGGGGACATGATAGCGGGGCACAGGAAGCGGAGGAAGAGGGAGGCACTGATCAGGCGTTCACTGATGTCCTGCTTGCCCCTGCTCAGGCACTGCTGCTTCCAAGATGCAAACACCTCCTTCAGCTCACGAGGGAACACGCTAGAAAACAAGAAACCGGGAAATAAAGTCACGCTGGCGATGAGATGCAGTAAGCTGAACTGGTGGTCTGTCACCTGAAATAACTATCTGTGAGAAAACATCACTGGTTCTACTTTTTTTTTTACCCACTCCTCTCTCTCTAGACTAAGAAATGTCATTAGGCATCTATTCTTAGATCCCTATTTAATCTGGGGATACTTAAACAGTCTTTAAAGCATCCCTTGTTCACATATGTTAAGGAAGCCATTTGCAGACACGCTGATTTGCAAGCTAAGAGCTACTTATTCATTGCTACCCTGCAGCAGGCAAAGAGTTAGAACATTAAAACCAAACTGAACCCAAATGAACTCATTTCCATAACTGAAATTTTTCTTGTTAAAGTTCTCTCAGTATTTTGGATATGGCTCATCCTGCAGCAGAAAGGCTCCTCTTCTTTCACTGCTACTCAGAGGTTAATACAAATCTCTCTGCCAACATTTCCTCCCTGTCATTTCCTATGCAATTCCACAGATCTAAAGTGTCTGAAAGTTTCCCATAGACATCAAAACTTTCAGCTTTTCAGTCCATGTTCAAGCTAAGCTGTTATCTTCTCACTTTATTCCCTCCTTAGTCACAACTCAGTATGTGTTCCCTTGGCAGAATGTTTCAGCAGAAGCTGTCAGGTTATTTTGTGTGGGACTGGAACCCCTTGATTTGGGCACAAGTTCCACCTGCAATATGGTGTCACACTTAGGAAGGTAGGGAGGAAAGGAAATGAAGGCAGTCTCAGAAGATAGATGGGTCTGTGCTACTTCCCTGTGCAAGCCTCTTTTCTCCTCTTCAGAGGAGGAATGGGCTCCCTCTAAGCCAATGACCTAATGAGAGAGAAGGGGAGGGAAGGTGCCTCACCAGTAAGAATTGATAATCTTGCAGAAGGCCAGCTCACAACACATTTTCAGGTTGCTCTGATGATCTGTTAATTCACTGGACAAACATTTGCTGGGGTCCACTTCACAGTTTTCATCTGACTCGTACAAAGCCTTGATAAACTCCCCTGGACAAAGGGAAGAGGATAACAAACCAGGGTCATTACATGAAAAGCCTCCTTGACACACCTTTAAATCCTGCTTATGTCTCTCCTTGGCAACTGACTCTTTTCTGCTCCCTGTGTCTGCAGTACAGTTTCCAGACACCAGATGTTGGGGACACGACTCCTCCCAGCTCCTTCAGCACAGAGCACTTGCCGCAGCAGATGAGACGGCTGGTGCTCTGATGCTTCAGCTGCCCGTGCCCTCGCTGCCCCCAAACCTAGGTGCCATAACAGGACGGCTTTGTTTAGAAAGCCTGCAGACACTTCACTTACAGCCTGAAAAACGGATTTGACTTTGCATTCACAATGTATTATCAACTACAAAATCATCCACAGCCTTAGAAATCAAGCTGTGCTATTTGTCTTCATAATTTCCCCAGGAAGTGCACTTGACAATGCTATTTGTTTTTATTATTTCCAAATTTACCTTTTTTTTTTTTAATTTAAAGAAGTGTCACCTTGCTCTTCAGTAAGAGTAATACCTAAGTGCTAGCTGGGTACTGCTAATCTCAGCCTCCTTTATTGAACACCTTACAACATTTTTACAGCCAGCATCTTTCAACTGCATCCTTTGCATTTCTGTCACCCTCATCTTACTCATCACAATGGAAACTGGACACATACAGTAGCAGATGAAGTTTCCTTGGTCTGACAGGTTGGAGTTAACTACTCCATTCTTTCCCCTCCTATGCTTGCCAGCAGTCTGCATCACATTTAAGCTTTTGTTCCTCACCAGGAAAAACTATTTGTGCATATAATGGTTCCATGCCTTCTAAGTTCATCTCCTCAGATGATCCTGCTGGCTCTGAGCTAATGCCATGAGGCTTGTTTGTGCAAAATGCTTTAGGTTTTTCATCTTTGTTTTCATGAAAACCCTTCAACACCTCCCCCCCCCCCCCCCAAATCTCAAGTCAGCAGTGTTCTTGCAAGCAAAGCAGGCAGTACATTTTCTTAAGCTGTTTGTTTTTATTTCTGTTGGGGTCCAAAAAAAATTTCTGCTGAGGGCATCTAGATCACTTTGCAAAACTTCCAGGATCGTCTCTGTTGAGCCAGTTCTGTTCTAACTGCTCTTTACTGGATAATATTTTTTTTTTTCCTTAAGTGAATCAGGAACTTGGCCTTTGTGGCTCACAAGATCCTGCCTTAATGACACATTACAGATGCTCCTGCAGATGCATTAAATAGCTAATGCCAAGCATAAGGCATAATCCTTCCCAAGAACATGCCATCTGAGCAAAGTGACATTTAAAACTTGACAAAGAACTAGATGGGTACATTGTCACCAGCAATCTTGCCCCGAGCTACAGACAAGCTGGATGACCTTAGGGGGATTTTCCATCTCTCCCATCTATGATTTACCATCTTGTCGCTCCGTGCCAATGACCTAAATGATGTATTAGAGGTCATTAATTTTAAAATATTTTTATGTAATTACTGTTCATTAAGGGGCTGCAGTCAAATGGAATATGCAGGTCCCACAGTTGATTGCTGTCTGCTGAAAAGTAGAGCGCAAAGTAGTGTGCTGCTCATTTCCCTACACCAGGCCAGAGCCTAGGACCGTGACTTATGCTCAGTGGTGGTACTCATGGGACTAAGGCTACCCAAGCAGGCTCACTGCACTTAAGAAATGGCCAAAGAGCAGACAATCACAGACCTGCCGGTACTGACCTGCAGAGCACCCATTTAGCCAACTCTCCTTGATGGCTTGCCATTATCTGGGCTTGCTGAGGACAAGCAAGGCTGTTGGGAAAGCAAGCTGGCTCTTCCTTTATTGTTTTTGTGAAGGGATGTGATGTGGGACTGGGCTTTAGCCTGATCTTGTTTCTCTTGTATCAGTTTCCAAAGCTTGCTTCTTCCAAGAAACAACAGGGGGACGGGTGCCCTGCTATGCAATAGTGGATAACTAAGATTGTGTGGAGTTGGTAAAAGCCAGACTGGGAGTTTCTTTGGCACATTTTCAGTTTTCTTTATTGCAGTACTAGTTGCGTGGACAGTAATTTCCAAGGCAGTGGCTTATGACCAGAGCAGAACCTTTTGGTGGAGAGGGCACAATGGCAGAATTACCAGAATCCACCCTAGCACGTAATTGTGGACCTCATGTGGGGAATGGCATAGGACATGCCAGGCTGGCCAGGCAGTTTTAATGAGGTGGTGAATAATGAGCACTTTGGATAAACACAGGCAAGAAAGGGGCTCTCTAGTCAGTCTGATTCTTGATCTCCTGCTCTGTGCTGCTCAGTAGCCCTGCAGAGTCGCTCCCTCTAGCCATGTCTTCAGGATTTTTCTTGCAGCAAGATGCCAGTTTAAAAGGTTAACACAAATGTTATTAATTCATTGCTCCATGGCAAAGGTAAGGGCTGAGTAAGTCCAGGGATCACTCTGGAACATGTCAACATTCCTAGCAGTTGCAGTTGAAGTATCTGGAAATGAGTTTTCTTGTCTTACCTGCACTCAACCAAAGCACTAGATGGACATCTCACACTTAACATTTGCCAACACACAGCTGACATTTGCTGCGAACTACAATGGCAAATAGAAAAGATTGACTGGAGATGCCCCAGCAATTGGCACTTGTGGATGAGCACTTTGGTTATCATCAGATACCCCTGAGTGTCTGGTGGTGGTATTTCATCCTAAAGTGAGCACAGGAGCTTCTTTAGCTTGAAAGAAGTTCAGAGAAACACGTGCTTCACATTCATAACCCTTTCTGAAACCTCCACCTAACTGTATTGCACATGATACCAGATTCACTCCTGACACCATGACACAGCTATGGGTCTTGATTTCCACTGTATCTCCAAATCCCTTCTCTAAGCCTGTTCATGTGTCAGATGGAACAATCACCATTGCAAACAAACCACCTGCAACCTCTTCATCTCAACAAGAGACAAAAAAGAAGGCTACCCTGAAAAATATAACATGGTGATACGAACTTTAAGTGAGTGAGGCTCAGCTCTGTCAAATCAAGTTTGCCTTGCCTTGGGTGCTGCAGGCACTGAAGAACATTTTCATCTTCATGGAGGAAGGGCATCAAGAGTAAGACAACATGTAGTTTGCTGTCTGGATACTAGACACTGGTTGAGTGCCAAGGCACTTCCCACCCCACATTCCCACATGCATGAGGCTTCAGTCATGGTTCAGAGAGGACAGGTACCAAAAGAGGTGTCAGAACGGCATGTTCTTACCTAGTGCATCATGAAGGTACTTCTGTCCTACCAACTTGAGGTATTCCTCAATGGCTTTGGTAGCAAGCGTGTTCTCCCTGAAGATCAAGACATCATGCTCCCCACAACGATCTACCTCAGACATCACCAAATCTGTCAAGAAGTCCTGAAGAAAAAAAGGTCAAATGACAAGAGGTTATTTTAACCAGACTTGGTCACCCCAGGCCACCCCAAGTGCAGAGGCCAAGCAGGAAGGACGAACAGAGGAACCACAGCTGGGATAGTTGCTCAGTTTGGGGGTGCAGGTGCTGAATGTAGCATGAGCCAAGCTCCTCCTCACTAGAGCTCCTCTTTGGTTTAATCATACTTACAAAATCATATAGAACATAAATCATAAAGGGAGAAGACTGTAAACAACACCCTCTACAGCTAAGCTCGTGTTCCAGTTTAGATCCTGAATGAAACCTCTTTGTTCACTGATGCCTTGATCTGCTGAAGGAACCTGTGATATTATATTTATCTTTTAATACTGAACATTGCATAGAAACTTGGATTTAGAAATCCAAAATGGAAGTCAGGCATAAGTTCTTACAGCTTGATGAAATCTGAGTCAGAATGGTTTGTATCAGTTAACTTCACAAACCAAAAGTGGTTCAGGCTTTGGTAAAAAGGTTAAACATAGATGCTGTGGATCTGCACAGCTTAACTTGAGCTGCACTCAAATGCCCATGCAGGAATTATCAACAAGTCTTGATATACACTGAATAACCTCTTGATATAGGGTCTAAGACTCCAGTAATAATAATTTCCTGAAGTGATAACTTTATGTGAGCAAAGGACACACAGCATTTCACAAGAAATACTCAGTATTTTGCAAGACCCAAGTTCAGCCGCTATGAAATTCTCTAGGCAAGTAAGCATATTTCTCCCTCTAGTTCCCCCAAAGCCCCACCTTGAATTAGGGTTGAGTGATAACTGACTTGCTAGTTCTGCTGCAACCAGCAGCACCCTCCAGACAGTTCAAAGAGTGCTGCTGTATAGTTTTATAACCTATTAACTACAGAAGCCATAATGCACTGAGTGTAAAATATGCAGAACAAATTATGGATGATAAATATAGACCAAAAATACACTTTAGTACTCTTGGTTTTCAATCCATTACTGCTGCTTATTTTCAGCAAAACATAAGAGAATTATTTGCACCTGGTGCAAACTGGGTCACCACTAACATGGTGTCACCTGAAGGTGTACCCTCTTCAGGTTACAGCAGCCCAAGATGCTCAGTGCTCCCAGCAAACAAAAACTTCAACCATTCAGGCAAATTCGTAATATCAATTTCCCTACCTGCTGCAGATAGCACCACAGGAATCCAGAGCCTGATTTCCAGTAGCATTTCAACACAACCCTTCAGGAGCTACCCCAGCTACCAGTTTCTCTTAATCAAAAAAAGGAGTAAGTTCCTAGCACACACCGTCACACAGCACCAGTCTTTGAGACATATATCAAAGGGAGAATAGCAGAGTGCGGCATCTCAATACACATATGTAAAGGACCCTTTTGAAGCAGTTAAATTAGGATGTCCCTTGGATGCTGCTTATGGTTGTCCTTGCACATCTCCAACCGTCTAACTTGTGTTTGGACATGCTGAACTTGCTCTAGCTGCATTACTGGAAGGAGCTGGCCACAGTTTGGTACTACTCACACACCCACTTGGCAGGCAGCACCCAGATAAATCAATGCTTGTTAATGCTTCCCAGAATTTCACAAGACCTGCATGATATTCTGCTTCGAGAAACTGAGGCACACTCCAATTGCTGTCTCACAGAGAAACCGTCAGTGTGAACCCAGAAGTCCTAGGAATGTCCTTGGGGCAGGTGGGATCACCTTTAACTGAATATAGATCCTCCAAATAGCTGTTTCAACGCCAACCACATGAATGCTAGCATCGATTAGCTGACTGAGCACTGAATCAACAATGGCACTCTGCCACTCACTGTATGAGACTTATTTATAGAATTAGTTCCCTGGTTTTCTAATCTCTTCCTTACTTATCTCTTATCCTGTGTCACGATTTTGGAAACGCAGAAAAAGTTCCTGAACGCTGAAGTGCAGGTCCTAACTTGTCAAGATAATGTGAGGTTATGTAGGCTCCCCCCTAATGCTTTGTACACACCATCTTTAATCTCTGTATCATTTCTAGTCATTGTTCGTATCATGCCTGTCTCTGTGCCTCCCTGGTAGGTGCAACTGCCAAGTCTTTTCAGCTACTTTTGAGACCCTTTTCTCAGCCCAATCCCATCAGGCACCTTCTGCCGTTCTGCTGGTCATGCACTTCCTGGATTCTAGCTGACAAGACATCACCCTTCAGCACTGAAAGGAAGCTGCCTGTCCTTACCTTGGCTCTCCCAGTGCTCTGCAGGATGTGCACCAAGGCGCAGGCCATCTCCTCCTTGTTCCTTACGCTGATCACAGGCTCCAGCACGGAGCACAGCATGGTGTAGTTGCTGGTAACAAACTCTGCAAATTCCTTGTATTGCTCCATGGGCAAGATGGTGATGGTCTGGTAACGAGACTTTATCCGAATGGAAGGTCCCCCTGATTTCCCTTTGTTGGGGGTAGGTGTGCTGACTGGGTACCATTTTTCCACAAACTGGCGACCGGTTACACTGGCCATGGGAATGTTGACCAGGCCTACATAGTTATTCTTGTCCTTTTTCTTCTTCTTCTCCACGTCCTTGTAGATGTGAACTGTGATGTTGTGAAGAGGTGGGAGGCCGTAGAACTCAAAGTGCTCTCCCCAGAAAATGTTATCTGCTTTTGTTTTGCTGGTGGTGCGGGCAAAGAGAGTGTCATCAAGGCACAGCTCACAGAAGTACTTCTTCTTGGGGGTCAGGTCCTTTGCCTCGATGATCCAGAGACGGAGCACATTTTCAGCTCGACGGCAATTGTCCTGTGCAGAAAAAAAGAGCTCAGCTTTGATTTAAAATGCATAAAATGTGAATACTTTGTCTTCCAAAGCAGCAAAACAGGGCTGCCTTGGTGTCCAAGGCAGGGACAGAGTTAGAAGATCAGAGGATAGGAAGCTCTAGAAAGCCGAACATTTTCCAGGACACAGGCAAAGGTCTTTACTTTTGACATGCCAAAGACAGACCAGTATGTTTTGTTTCTCAAAAACCTGTGTCTGAAATGGGTTAGAAAACAAACGGTCTGCATGCTCAGTGCTACTCAGAAGCCACCAGACTGGCATGGTGGCATGCTGCATTGTTTACTGTGTAAGTCTGACAGCATATTAGCCTATCCCTCCCAGTTGGTATGCCAGCTATGGAGGTGACGTAGATACTTCCACTTAGCAATAACTTCCCTTCTCACTCCAACTCAAATTCCTTACTTTGTTTTCCCCCAAACTCTGTCATGCAGTAAAGCATGAAACCTGTGAAGCCACATCCCATCCTCCTGAGGTGCCTGGCATCAGGAATCCAGTGTGAAACATCACAAGCAGGCAGTGGGGCAGGGAGCAGGAAGCACACTGACATGTATTTATCCATTAAAGGTTTGACCTACTGCACTCACTAGAACAGTACACAACTGCTCATGATACACTGATGAGCGGGCTTCTTCCCAGACTAAATTAATTGGGGATGCATCTGTGGGAAGCTCTGGTGCACTGGACTAAAATCCAATCACACCACCTCCATTGCCCTGCTAATCTCATTGCTGCAGTTGCCGTTACCTTATTTGGCTGCACTGTTCTGCGTAGGTTTTCCATCCACTTGTCCCTCTCTGCTGCAGAGGAACAACTGAAGCATTTACTGCCACTGGAGTAAGTTACCTACAAGATATAAATGGCAGAGTGAGTTCAGGCAAGCCTAGGAGACATGCAAGAAACTGCAAGAAGCAAAGGACAAGATAAGCAATGCTGGAGCAATGAAGTAAATACAAAAAAGGCAGGAAAACAACATCAGAGTCTAGAAGGGAGAGAGGTTAAACAGCTCATAAAAAGTCAGTTTGAATTTCTATAAAACTGAAAAAAAAAAATCTGAGTAGCAGCAGAGGCTTCTCTGCTTCTCTTAAAGACTTTTAAACAAGACTTTAACCAACCATTTAAACACTTCTCAATTGATCCACAGCTATTAAATGCTTCGAATTTTCCCCCTTAGGTCCCAGAAGCAGATGATTTGGTTACTAACAGTGGACAGACAGACAGAAGTAGCTATGTATTCATATCAGGCAAAATACACAAGAAAAGGTGTCTTCAGGAAACAGAAAATGTTTCCAAGGGTCCATATATACTGCAATCATCTAAAACAAACCAGAGGAGTTGTGCTCTGGGCCATGCTGCTGTATGTAATTCCGCTTTCAGGCAGGAGGGACCCACCTTGGTTCTTTTACTTGTACGTGGTCTGACAAGCTTCATTTCGTCTTTCCATTCCTTGGTGCCCACAATTAAAAAGCAGTTCGAGGCAACAGCCTCAGAGTTAAGTTGTTGCCAGATTTTCCACTCAACTCCCCAGATCTAAGCAAGCTAGAAAGTGCTTCTAACCAGAAGAACGAGACTGAAGTGAAGAGGAACCGTTCCTGGATACATCCCAAGGGAGAAGAGCCTGATATGCTGGTTTTCTGCCAGAGTAGTTTTCCAGGTTGTAAACAGATCTTTGTTCCAGGAGTTCAGACACATCTGACTAACCCTGCTGAAGACAGACTGTCACCTACCCCTGCCATGACAGGTTACCATGGCCTTGGATGCAGCCACACAGCTGTCGGCCCAGCAAGATAAGGACTCTGTTTACCCAACCCACCTGTTTCTGAAGCTAAGCTGGGAGCCATGTGGCTCTATGCTGCAGCCTGAGCTGAAAGAGCAAGAAGAGCTTTGAATCCTGCTCCACGGTGCAACGGACACGTCCGCAGTTACCAGAGCTTCTCCTTTAGCAGTCAGAGAAGGGGCTGAGCTAATGGAAGGGAGCTATGACTGGAAATCCCATTTCTCAGTTACGGTATATTTGCTAAATTTAATTTGAGGTGAATTTGGAGAGGATGAACGCACAGCTTACGAACAACAGCATGTTCCAACCATCCATTTGCATGCAAACTACAAACGCCTAGATATTTATCGAATTAAAGAGATTTTATTTCTTTCCCCTCCCCAAGTAGAAGACTTTGTAATTGAAAAATATTTTTCTCCATTGAGTGATTGATGCCATTAGCCTCAAGGACTTTAAAAATCTCACACTGGTTCACAGCCCCCACCCAGACTCCAGGACAGCAGCGGCTGCTGGTCTGTTCTCCAGTTACAGAGGCACAGAAGCAAGGCTCGGACGGACTGACAGCATGTCAGTGGCTGAGGGGTTGGGGATCTTTCTTTACCTCAAAGCAGAAGTCTTGTCCAAGGATACTGCTGTGAAGTGGTTTGACAAAGACTTGCTCTTCTGACCCGAAATCCAGAGACTCCACAGCGCTGCCTGGGCTCAATAAAGACTCATGCGAACGAGACTCTTTCAGCTTTGGCAGTCCACGTGACCTGTGGGAGACAGAACGAGGGGGAGAGGAAACATCATTTTTCTCACAATTACCAAAAGAGTTGGCAAGGCCCCAAAGAAAGCTGCAACCTGGTGTTTATTCAGAACAACTTCTACAATTAGACTGTAGACATTATGAAAGTAACATTAGGCCAGCAATCCCAGACTCCAATTGAAATATCCAGCAATGCAAGCCTAGGAAGTCTATTCCAAATGACCTAGAAATTTGAGCTGCTGAGCCAACAGTGAAAGAACAACAGCAATGCAAAAAAGTTCAGAACTTACTGCTAAAATTTAAAGAAACACTGTGGATAGGTTTGGATCTATTACTGAAAATACTGGCTACTGCCTAGATCAATAGATGAGTGCTGTGCATTAACGCAAAAAGCACACCACTCTCTAAATCTCTAAATGATGAAGATGAGAGCCATAGGAGATGAACAGCAGGTGACCTTTCTGCCATACACTTGAGTTTTCTTACTACCCCAAGCCTTTGCACTAAGGTAAAATATTCAAATTACTTCCCACTTCACAATGGCCAGTACAAACGTTGTCATTTTGCATTTTCTTCTTCAGCTGTTTCTCCTAGTTTTAACAGTTTCCAAATTTTCTGGTATCTCCATCCTCTTTGAACTTCCCCTCACTGACAGATCCTGCTTCTCTTTTTCAGTTGACTGTCCTGCAAACCCCTGGAACTCTCCTGGAGCTGGCATCTCCCACATTTACATCACCTCTTGATCAAGGCAGTCTAGTCTTTCCCCCCATCAGTTCTAGAATACTTCTCAAAGATAAATCTCTTCACTATGCTTTAGCTTTCTGCAACCAACAGCAACTACTTTTCTGCAACCAACTACATGCTCTAACACCTTCTGTATTCTCCCATGTCCATTTACTGCAACATCTATGCACAGTTGGGAGCTCTGCTGTCAAACAGCACTGCAAAACATGCTCAGTTTATAGGTGACAACGGCTTCATCCATGATCCTTCTAATCCCAAACTGACATCTCAACAATAAGATTCTGTAATAAAGTTATATCATACTTTAGGTACAACTAGCATTTTCACTTCAAAAGGTATACACTCACTGTGTGCACACACACCTCTCATTTTTCCTTTAGCTGGAACTCAGTCAAAGCCTTCACAGACTACCAACAAGGAGGAAGCACTTTGCCTCCCAGTTCAGCAGAAAAGGAGCTGTTTACCTGGCAGGTCTAGATTTTGCCAAGATACTGAAGCTTGTGGTGCTCCTTAAGCCTGATCAGTGATCCATGGAAGTGTGTCCATGAATATGGTTGCAACTTCAGCAAGTACACTGAGCACAACAAAGATATGTGGAAGTAGAAAGGCATCAGTTCCCTACACATCATGCAGAGCAAAGCAATGCTCTAAAAGGATGCTTTCTGACCTGTGTTCATCCTCACAGTATTGTCTCTTTTCTTCAGTTCCCAGTATCAAGGCTCAAAAATCAAACAGAAAATATTTTAAAAATGTATTTATGGGGGAATGAAAAGCACAGCTACCTCTAACTGCTCATTCAATTTTGAAAAATAAGTGGTTTTCATATACTTCCCTCACATATCTTATACAGAAAAATCCTCCTATTTTGTAACCTTTGCTAAATCAAATCCCTCCTACCTGTGAGCAATTCTGTGGGGAAACACAGAGGGGGAAAAAAAACCCCCACATTGGAGTAGGCATCTTCGTACATCTAAGGCTGCTTAACAACAAAAACTTGGGTACCATGAAGGGACACATGTAAAGCAACAAGCAGGGTTCATCTGGCTGCTCTTTTGTGCAAAACCAAATGCTGAAGGTATTGGAGCAGATCCACGTACGATAAGATTTATTAAACAGTCAGGGAGAACTTTGTTCCCATTTAATATACTGAATGACCTGAGTGCAGGCAGCAAAACCCTTTCATCAGAGGGATATTACAAAGACCCTGATTTCAAATGCAAAGCAGCAGCAGCGGTACGAACATGTTGGCTGCGCTGTGCATGCTTTGTTACAACAAGTTACAGCGGCAGCTGTACCAACGCAAACCCAAAACCTCAGCCATGTATAATTGAACACTTTGCTGCAGTTAAGTTAGGGCAAGTCTAAAATAAACACACCACAATACACCACTTTAATATCATCTCTGCAAAATCCTCTCTAATTTCTCCTCTCAAGAAAGCACTGCTGAGGTCACTTGGCTTCTGTCCTTATCCCAAACTCTCGGCAATTCCAGTCCTAACAAAATACTTTGGTGCATGATGCAGGGAGCTGGTGGAAAGCCTATAGCCAACTCCTGCCTTAGATCCTTGTCAGAGAAAGAATCACAGCATCATAGAATGGTTTTGGTTGGAAGGGACCTTAGAGATCATCTAGTTCCAACCTCACCACCATGGGCAGGGACACCTGCCACTAGACGAGGTTGCATGAAGTGGTCACAAAGAAGGGGAGAGGAGAGAAAGAAAAAGAATTATCACATAGATGAGAAAGAAAAAGAGATTTTACAAATCTCAGTTAAGCAGAGGCTGCACTTGTAAGAAGACAGACAAAGTACACCTTACATGAAACAACTGTACAGCCACTTAGCAGTGCATCCCCAAATCATAGCGGTGCCACATGTCGCAGCCCTTTCTCTCCAACTTCCTCCTCTGGGCTACGTCTCAGACAGTAAATCCTGCTGGGAGAGGAAAGGGGGCACAAATCCAGGAGGAGTTCTTCCTCAAGCCTTAGGTTATGAGTTTCAGAACAGCACCACACCAGGCAGATAAGCTGGGGCCAGAAGGAAAGCCACTGCAGCACCAGCAAAGAAACCTCTCTCTCCTTGTTGGCAGTGCTCCCACCTGGCCCCATAGGCAATGCAAAGAGCCTCCCAGGTGCATGTTGCCATGGTGTGGCCTCCTGCAAGGAGATGGGGTGGGCCAGGAGAGGCAGCAAGCACAGGATGTCCACAGACCTGGCAAAGGTGACCTTTGCAGAAAGAAAGAAGCCTCTCCTCTTCCCACCCTACAAGCTTAACAAGACCTAGACAGTTAAAGACAGTAGGAGAGAGTGAAGCAAGTTCCAAGAATGCCTCCAAACAGCCTCTGGGGACAGGGTGGGAGCAAAGGCAGGTACACACAGAAACTGTATTCTGTGCCTTCACATCCCACCTTGCAAGTTAAATCTTTTCTGCTTCAGTATGTATTCTGCTTCATTGCTCTTCTTAACTAGGTAGTTGTGAACATTTTCTGTTGTGCTGCAGATCAGCTGCAGCACAGTTAGTTTTGTTGACTCAGGGTCCTGGGGCAGAGGAACGTCTGTCTTCAATCCCCTGAAGTTACCATATTTATAACAGCTCAATAAACTGATTAAGTGGCTTAGAATTGGCACTTTGTCTTCCATAAACACCACAGCAATGTCGTAAAGTTGCTGGTTAGATGGAACCACACACATTTACAAACACAAGTGCATGCATTTGTAAGCACCATGGTATGTATTTCATCTATTGATAGACCTGCAAAGCAAATCATTGCCTAAATCAGCAGCATCCCAATCAATAGAGGCAATAATAGGTCTCTGCTGCTTTAAAGCCTCATCTGATATTCTGAAGCTGTAAGTAACAACAAAGGAAAATTGCTCACTGGCTTCTCCCTCGCACAGAGGCACAGTTAATAAATTAGTGCCACTGACTAACTCTCCAGCAAAGGGGCTGGATTAACAGGGTCTTTCCTGTGTTAGTAGAAAGCTACTGGTAAAATGAGAGCTGCTCAGAGTCCTTGTTAAGAGACAGGTAATCCCAGCGAAGCAGATTACTGTAAACAGGAAGATCGCACATGCAGAAAGTGGGGGAAGGGTTGTTTGTACAAATCTGTTTCTGTTAAACAGCTCCATTAACAACACAAATCCTGTTTTAAAGCATAATTAACCTCCCATGATCAGCTTCCCCCCCTGCCCCAGCTTTTTCTACACACAACAAAAAGAATTGGAAAGGACAACATATGAGTTCAGAGCAAACAGTTACCAACAGCACCAAACAATTCTCACAGAGGTATTCCACATAATTTCTTTACAATGGGTAAAACAGGTGGAGGAGGAGAATGCCAAGGAATATTTTAAACTTCTCACCTCTTTTCACGTGTTTTGTAGTATTGGTCTTCAGAGCTGCATAATTTCTTTCCAAATCAGAGCCGAGCCACTGCCCCAAAACACTGACCTGGCAGCAGCATGTGGATGTTACTGAAAAAGATGTCTTCAACAACACCATCCTGCTGGCCCAACCCCAAGCTGACCCTCTCTCCTTGCACACACATATTCAGTAATTTTCCACTACAGGAAGATCTGGGCTGTAAGCTGGGAACTAGAGAGCTCTGGCTTTCAGTGGTTGCCCATGGCATGCAACAGCCTATTAGTCGACCTCTATTATATTCTACTCTCTACAAGGCGTATAAGACAAAGGGTTAAAATCCTAATTGCTCTGGTTATGAAGCTCTCCTGCTGATTTTGACCTATTTAAAAGCCAACCTACAAAGCACAAAAGACTTTCATTTACTGAGCTTACCAGGGAGAGCACAATACTGCTTGGAAAACAAGCCTGTGGACATCAACGTATAGAAATGAGCCACCAAGGAATCCCATCATCATCTGTCTCCTTTACCAAACTAGTGTGATGGTAAAGGACACTGAGAAACATCTTTTGTTCAGCCCAAGCACCTGGCTAAAGCCAGACCTGCACCGGTATTACACGAAACCGTACGTCTGCACCGTACGCTTCCAATAATTCCAGCACAATACCCATGTGTTTAGAGACACTCCCTGAGATCAGAAAGTTGAATTCAATACTTAGCCACTTGCAAAGCCACAGGAGAGAGCTTGGACTGTAATGCAGGGAACTTTCTGCTCAGTGCTGCGACTCAAAATCCCAGCCCTGCTGAACTGGCCCCTAAGGTCGTCAGCATCACCTGCACTATAGGTGTGCTCTGAAGCATTGAGTTGCCCTGCGCAAGCCTTCAATTTTGTAGGCACCACACCCCGCTTCATTTTCCAGCTGCCAATTAGCAGTAGAACATCCTACTACTCGGTCAAGAATCCTACAAGTCTAACCAGTTTAATTGGTAAATTTTCATTTATTAAGCCAGAAACTTTGGGTAACTTAGTTAAGGTGCAAGTTCTACTCAGCTGCAGTTCCATGCTGGTTTTTCTGAGGACACTGTATTAGTCTTCCACTGACAGTCTGGTCTTTTCTTGCAAGGCCCTACCCAAAGTCTCACTGTTTGAATCATGGATCTGTAAAGCCCTTCCCTGCGTGCCCGTTCTCCCTGCATATTATAGCTTGTCCAACAGACACCTCACACAGCTACTGAATTTCACAGTGCTCGCGTTCTCCTTGCTCTATTGTAACTGTGCTCTCCGCTTTTAATGTTTTGAATACTTCTGCTTTGACGGACCAGAGATTCTTAACTGATCCAGTTTCCTGCTAAGCAATTTAGAGGTGAGGTTATGAGGGTTTGAAAACCCAAGCCTTGCAGAAAAGCCTCAGCTATTAAGAAGTATGATTTTATACAGGCATCAATTGAGCTTGCAGGTGGGACAAAGCAGTCTAGCACAGAGGTGAAGTTTTGCCACAACAGCCCTTAACATTGAGATCTTGTCCAGTTTTCACTGAAAAACAAGCAACTCTAGAAGGATTAAAAAAAAAACAAACAAAAACCAAATCCCAACAAAACAACTAGCTGAAAGAAATATGTTCACCAAAACAGGAGTGAGACATCGCTCTGGTGATAAAACACTCCCCCCTTTCCCCATACTCCAGCATGCAGATAGAAAGAGATATGCTGAATGAATAGAAGCTCAGGGTGAGTCAAGCCTTAATAACGTGTTGTGTAACACAGAGTTTTATCCCTGCATCTGCAGGAGGACAAAACTCACCCACCTCTTTTGGGAACCAGCATTAAATTGGAATGAAGGGGCACGCAGAACGCGGCAGGGTTTGTTTCTATTATTTATGGAATCTGTGTTATTTCCATCCTGCAAAGAAAGCAGGAAGGAGTGAGAACTTACCGAAAGTAGAAGAAGCTGTCATTGGAGCAGCGGTAGCGTCTCACCATAAAGCCCAGAGCCATGGCTACCTGCTTCCCCGCGACCTGCCTGAGCCCATTCTCAGCAAGGATGTGGCAGGTCCTGCGCTCCGCTACGACTATCTGATAATGCCATAAAATGACTTTTGTAAAGCAGGAGGATTCCCACGTGGCAGTAAATCCCAACAGGGCAAAACCCTCCCAGCTGTCCAGAGCTTTAGAGCTGTCGCCGAGACCATATGCAGCCAGTCTCAACCATCTTTGCTCCCTTGCCATAAACAGAACAGAGGCGACAACTGTCGGTCCACTTGGAAACACTCTCCAATTCCTGTCCACAAACTGGAAATATTAATTTAGTATCTTCTTTCAAATGTAATTTTCCTCATCAAGCTTTTTAACATATTTTATATATTACTGACACTGAGACAAGTGTGTGGGTTGAAGAGCTCAAAGAATGCAGTGGGAAATGGGCTAGGAAAGCTGTGAAAGATGATACAGTAACGCAGTGCCAGATGGCCTCATGGTGAGAGCTGCTGAGACCCGCTGAGATGCTACACTGGCCACACATCTGAGGAGGTTCATTCACATCTGATGTGGATCACAACCAAACAGAGTCTAAGCAACTCATGTTAGTGCCTTGTAAAGGCAAAACATAGGGTATTAAGTATTATAGACCATCCAGGAAACAATCTGACCGTGGAGTAATAAAAGTGACGCGAGTTACAGACTGAGAGATTTCTGCAAGACACCTGAATGCTGACCCACAGTGGGATCCTTTCTTGAGAGGCAGCTCTCTCTTCTCCCTGTCCACTAACCCAGTCACACTAGAACAGAAGTTAGCAGCCAGAAAAGAAGTAGGTTGACAGACTGCTTTCTGCTGAAACTGAATTATGAACTTATCTCCATCACTCCTTCCTACAGCATTCCTGAATATTTTTCATTTTAGCTCCAACTCTGAACAGACATCATCCATCCTCTGTCACCATCTGGCATGGCATGTGGTGTTACAACATCCCAAATCTTGATGTGCACCAGGATAACTCATCTTCCTTACTCCTGATTTTTATAGATGTTTATCTTTAAACAAGTCCTGTTTCTCAACCGGACCCAAACGTCTCAAAAGCATGAGAAAGGAACATGACAGCAGCCTCTATTTCCTTCTCATTCTTGCAGGCTTTTAATTTCTTAAGCTATATAATGCTTTCTGTGAAGGCAGGGCTCTTGTATTTGCAAGAAAAGGTAGATGCTATCAGACAACTTGGCCCTGAAAACTTCTCTAACACCATGACATCATCTAGCATCACCTGCTTCAAATGGGGAAGAGCTGACTCACAGGGGTCGAACATGAAAGTTTTCACTGCAACAGATCGAGACTTAGGCAGAAAGCAAGGAGAGCAGAAGGTGAGAGAATGATGGCAGCTCCCGCTCATGAACAAAAGTCAGCTTCTATGCATTAGCTTCTTTCAGGCAGAAGCAGTTGTCACTGATTTGTCCCAGTCGAAAAAAAACCCCAAACAACAGCACAATTTTAAACACCAATCAATCTTTATAGCGTCTTCTTTCCTCCCGCCCATCTCCTCCCAGTACACTAATCTGCTCTTCATCTTCAGTACTTCATTCCCACATCTTTTGAGTTGTTTTTCCTGCTACTCTATCCACCAATTGCATTTGCCAGCCACCCTTAGATACAGAGTTAAACATATGGCAGGGAAGGGAAGAATTATTGGCAAGTTTCACTTTACAGTGGAACTGAATTTCCTTTATGGATTTATTTATAAAATCCCATTAGAAAAGTAACAGCTCTAGCCATAAACTTTCAAAGCCTGTGTTCAGTCAGTGCACTCTCAGATCACACCACAAATGCAAAGAGGGTTCCATTAAACTTTCCACCTTTTCAACTTAAGGTAACTACAAGGTTGAGTAGTGCTATTACACTTTCCTTCTGAAAGGAACTCAGCAGCAATTTGTGACTCTCACCTGCAGCATGAGGCTTCAAACAGAGCCTGAAGTCATGCTTATGTTTTTGAACAGCAATACTCCTTTGTATGAAGGTTTCTGTCCCAATAAATCAAACCTCCATTGTTTTCCATGTTGCTTGGCTACTCTCAAATGACCACCCTTGCTTCCAAACTCTGCCCTCTGCTCACTTCAGCACGTGTACCTCTGAAATGGGGAAGACCACGTGGGCTGATATCAACATGTTTCACTCCATTAGCAGCCAATAATAGTATCAAGTTGCAGAATCCCCCCAAACACTGTCCCATCTCTGCCTTACAGCTGCAAGATGCATTACCGTAAGACTGGTGTAGAAGGCCAAAGGAGGAGGGTGGTTAGATGGAAAGTAAAAAGCAACCACCAGCTCCAACACTCTGCACACTGCTGGCCTTCCAGGGATGTTTCCCCCTCCATTTCTGCATGGACTCTGACACTGGAAGCTACCTTTTCCTTTGCTCCTGGATCCTCCTCTTTAAATCCGTGTCAAGGAGACTTAAGAGAACTGACAGAAGAGAGTAGTTCTGCCTAGCACTGTCACTGCATGCAGTGGATTTTATGCTTTGCAAGCCATCAGAGAAAATCCATGTTTCAATCAAGTCTAGCTGACAATCCATGCCAACACTGGCAGGTTGTAGAGGAGGATCTGGTTTTAAAGAGAAGGCAGTTTTGCTGTGTATAATATCATGTCTTAAACTAAAGTTGTAGGGATTAATTACAACTAAATTCCTCTGCTTTCCCAGAACAGCAGCATTTCCCTTACTCTGCAAAAGCAAGTACCATCAGTCCACATTCAGCACAAGTACCAAGCTAGGGAAAGACAAACACATTACCTACAACAAGAAAGTCTTTGCATTACAGAACTTGAAGCAAAGCTGGTTACAAACACTGATTGAAGTAGCAGGTATTTTATCACATGGGGACATCACTCAAGACGCTTATGCTGAGTTGCTTTTCACAGGCAAGTAGCAACTCCCTGAAAACAGAGATTTGTACCAAAACTCAAACCAGACTGGGTAGACATCACTATGACTCGAGGAGCAGCAGCATCCACATTGTAACTCACATTCGGTGAGCAGCAGCAGACTTTTCTGTAACTCATGAAGTTAACAAGACCTCTAACACCCAAAGCTTTGCTATCTCCATGCTTTTTATGGTGCCGCCTCTCAGACACAGCAGAGAGCACAGCACGACAAATACAACTAATGACCTCAACCCAGCTAAGGGAGAAGGAAAAATGCAGTGAAAAGCAAAAAAATAACAGTTCTGCCATGGCCGTAAGTACAGGGCAACCTATTTTTCACCCAATTTAGTTCTCTTGTTGTGCTACTGTGGAATGTAACAGAGTGTAATGTTTAATAAAAACAACCAAAAGGCTTTACAAGTAGTTAGGAAGAACTGTGGGTGAGAGATTTGCTTGCCTTACACACAATCCATTCCCAGTCTGAATGACCAGCCAAAACTGAACAAGCACAAGTATGGCAAATGCAGCACTGTGATGGTCAGAAATGACCAATTTTTCCAGTTTTCCCAAAGACAAAACATCTATTCATTGTAGTAACACTGAAACAACTGTAAAATCTACTGCCATTAGCGAGGATTCTTAACGTGTTAATCATGATTTGTGATTCTATGACTGCCACTAGCAAGGATTCTTAAAGCGGATGCACTAGCAATGCATGCACTGAGCATCTCTGAGCTCTTCTCATACCAACATGATTCCTTTCACTGGCTGCTGCCCAATCTGCAGGTAAGTGATGTGTGCATAAAGGCAAGGTTCTCTAAAGATGACCAATCTAACAGTTTGTATCATGAAATCTAAAGCCTGCAGTTTATTTCAAACAGAGGCAGAAACAGGTATTTGAGTCCGTATGCTTAACCTGAACTTTTTGCCAGCTGTTAAGAGCAGTAAGAGTTTTCAGTCCTGTGTCAGCAGTGCATTATATAATAAACAACTTCTAACATTAGATTAGAGTCAGCCCCCAAACCACCTATCTGCCAGTTGAACAATAAATCCCTTTCCCTGCTCTCACTCTGCTGCATGGAGATTCTGCCAAGTGCCTCTGTTTGAGGAGAGATTATTTTGGGAGCCTCATTGGACCTTACCTGTCATCAGCATTACGGAGAGATGGGAGACGGAAACTTGTGTTCCTGTCCAGCTTTGACTGACTCTTTGTCCTCTTGATGGACCCTTTCAGACGTTTACTGAAGAAGCCCTAAAAAGAGAAGTTGCAGAACTGAACCAGGGAAACTGAAGCCAGTAAGAGATCAATGGGTGTGCTGTCACTGAGTCCTGCTGACACTGACTGCAGAACGTGCTGCAGTGGGACTCCTCTGAGCAGGAAGAAAGGCAGGGCAGGATCATCAGTGACAGTTCCACTATCTGATAGCTTCAAATAGCAGCAATTAACACTACTCTCATTACAGACGCAATGCAATGAATTACAACTATTGTACAACAGACCAAACAGTACCCCCCCAATTATCATTTAATAGGGAGTAGTCTTAGCAGTGTTTGTCCTACCTCTCCTTTACACAGAGTGGGTTTAATTCTTGGTCACATTAGGAGTACAAAATATCTTTTATTATGAGTTTCTATTGCATCCATGTTTTTCATTTTTCATTCCAATAGAGCACATGAAGTCTTACACTAATTTCAATAGTCTCACTGGCCAGAATTTAAAATTTAAAAGACTTCACATACTAGTGCTCCAGATAGCAGCTCAACTCAAAAATCTACATATGATCTTAAAATGCTGAACCTTCAAGTAACCTGTCTTCTGAACTACCACCATTCATCAAACAGTCACAGACCAAAGACATGAGAGTTGAGAGAGCCTCTGGGGATCTAGCCAGCCTCCTGCTTGATGTGGGTGTACTACCAATAATAGCTCATCTAACTTTGACTCTGTCTGGTGAAGTCTCTGGTGACGGAGGTTTTACCACCTTTCTCAGTTCAGTGTTGCATCACCCTTTTAGTGAGTATTGAGTATTCAATGAAAACCTCCCAAGCAGCAATCTGCAGCTGCTGCTCAGTGTAGCATCTGCCACCACAGGGAAAAGTTTGGCTCCATCATCTCTGTAAGGTTTCTCTCCAGTGTAGCAGGTTGCCTTGTGTCACCTCCTTCACTTTTTATAGGGCAGATAAACAAACCCTCGGCCCCTCCTCATGGTTTTGTCCTTGTTGGTATCATCAAGAGCTACTGATGTGAAACAGGAGTATGTATCACGATACACGAAGAGGCGCATTTGTAGATGGGATATCACAGAAATATTTCAATTCCTGCATGTTGGATTTTCTCCTGCAGTCCTTTACATTAACTTTGAGCATAACATGCATCTTAAAATAAACCATATTGTGTCCAAATACTTCCAGGGCTGGCAGACATAAATGCACAAATGCTCTTTGGCATGATCAAAGCAGCCCCAGAGGTTCTTAATCCAATAGGATTAAGCAACATTTTACTGTGTGAATCTGCTCTGCTCCTTCCCAGAACATATGCACGTAGCCACCGTACCCTGGGCACTGCTGTTGGGAGATTCACTGCCTTGAGTGAGTCCATGTGGTGGTTATAGGTTGGTAGGATTTGATTGCACTGAATGTTCTTTTGGTGTGGACTCAACCAGCAGATCTACAGCCAGACTTTAATAAAGGTCCAGTGAGAGCAACACCCAGTTGGGGTTGGCCCTCCCTCCCATCATCCATGTTTTGCTAGGCTGGAATTCGAGTACAGCTGTTTCTGAACACCTCGCAGGGCAAGCCTCCACAAGCTGTCTGGGACAGGTGACAGATGCTGCCCACAGCTGCCTTCTGTAATACAGAAATCAGCACACTGGAGACAAAAAAGGTCTCCTGTTCTTTCCTATGCAGAACACTGACAAAGCAAGAGTGTTTTATCAGCTCCAGGTGACTCAGTTTGGCTGAAGTAAAAGGCAAGGAAAAAAAAAATCTCTGCTTTGAGGGCGACAGAGCTCTGGAGCAGGCTGTCCAGGGAGGTTGTGGAGTCTCGTTCTCTGGAGAGATTCCAAACCCACCTGCATGTGATCCTGTATGATTTACTCTAGGAGATCCTGTTGTAGCAGGGCAGCTGAAGATAATCTTCAGAGGTTCCTCCCAACCCCTACCATTCTATGCGCAGTACAGGACTTGTCCATCTCTCAGACTCCTCAGAATTAGACCCTCACAAAAAAAAACCCAAATTCACCTGTGATATTTTAGTCTGAAAAATCTCATCTCTCTTTCACTGCTTTGGGGAGAAAGTGAGGTTTATTGATTGAATAGGGTGCTACTTAACCAGGCTCCCTTTCCCATAGAAAGCTGGGCCAGGTGATCTCTTGAGATCCCTTCCAACTTGTGCTACTCTGTGATTCTACATTATTCAAAGGAAAGGGGTTTCACTCTCTTCTCATCAGTAGTGCTAGGTTAATAGTCAGAAAAGTTGCTTCAAACAGCAAAGCCTGCTGTTCAAGGCAGACTGCAAGTACCTCTAGACCAACTGTCCAGTCTCATGCTTGCCTCTATCTTCCCTCATTTTCATTGTTTCCTTTAAAACCAGCTGTAGCCTCCTCCCTTTAAACAAGCACACCCTTCAACCCTCGCTTCTACCTTTCCTCATCATGTTATTCTTGGTCCCCTTAAATTTACTTTATACCTCTTCTTTCACACAACTCCCTTCATACATACTGGTATTCGGATTCTCCTTATACTCACACTCCTCATTTTGTTTCTTTTAATGAACAACCAAGTAAGCCCTGCTAAATTACCTAAAACTTAAAATCTTTCGAGAATGACCATTTAGGTCAAGTGTAGAAGAAATCCAGCCATATTCACAGTTCCTCAGGCCCACATCCATAACATCTTCAGCAAATACAAGATGACCTGCTTCCTCTTCCACTGAGATTTGGATGGTGATGTATTATTGAAAGCCTGTTCATACCTGATAGTAACATTAGGATGACAGAATCACAGAATAGTTTGGGTTGGAAGGGATCTTTAAAGGTCACCTAGTCTGACCCTCCTGCAGTCAGCAGGGACATCTTCGACTAGAGTGGGTTTCTCAGAGCCCCAAACAACCTGGCCTGGAATGTTTCCAGGAGTGAGACATCTACTGGTTCTCTGGGCAACCTGTGCCAGTACTTCACTACTCTCACTGTCAAAATTCTCTTCCTTCTATTCAGTCTAAATGTCCCCTCTTCCAGCTCAGGACCTTTCCAGCACATGCAGATCATCCTCTCCCAAATAGGAACAACCTGTTCACACACACCAGAGCCTGACACTCGCCTGTCTGCAGGCTACACAGAGAAATTGGGATGCCCTGTGGGATGGTTCTGCAGGGGACAAAGGATGAGGGAATCTGTTTTCAGCGCCTAAGGCAGAGCAACATTTAAAGGCTGCCCTTCCGTTTCTGAGGTTTGCCAGCCAGCAGGCTCCTCAGGGGTGAAAGCTGCTGTATGCTCCCGAAATAGCAAACAAAAAGCAGAAGAGGCATGGCCTGATGTCTAGATACTGCCAAAAAATCCCACAAATCTATGCAGCATGCTGGGGTAAAAGGTACTGTGAAAAGGGAAGAAGTGGGTTTAGCTGTGTGTGCCACTCAAACCCTTACCCATGTTCCTGCACTTCTCTAGGTCCTGGTGTTGAAAATGTGCCTTTGAAAACACCCTGTAATCACTAGATGCTCTTGGGCTTCTCTTGGGGCCATGGTTGGAATTCAAGTAGAGGATGTATAGCATTTTCAAAGTCACTTTCATGTATTCTGACCTCTCAGCATAAAAGGTAACAGACCCAACTACAGGGATTCAGATCTGGTGGACCCTGGCTCCGTTCCAGTACTTCTCAGTCTACTCAAATTGCAAGCACAAAATAACATGTTTTTCTCCCCTTAAGGGCAAAGAAGACAAAGCTGACCCAATTTCAGCAGGGGTCCAAAAGTATATATATTGAACCATTCCAAATCCCACTCAGAGAGCGACCATGGATATTCATTTCTATCTGCATGCACGCTTTAAAATTGGCTTTGCTTTAACAGTAGTGAAACATGTTCTTGGTTTAATTGAACATAATCTATTTCCTAATGAAATAAATATGCTGTCTGGGGTTGAATAAGGCTATCCAGAGCTGAGCATACAAAAAATAACAAACCAAACCAAAAAGCTGGGGTGAGAATATACTTAAAGACAGAAATGATTCAAACCAAGACTGTACCTATTGGTCATTCTCGAAAGATTTAAAAAACATTTGCAATATTTGCTCTCTGTACCTTGCTGGCAGCTCATGCAGGGCCAGTGCTTACAGATGGACAACCTGGGAGCAGCATGAAAAATTTGCTTGCCAGAACCAAGCAGAGATTTTCGACTTCTATTTGCCAAAAGAAATGCTTTTGTATCTGAATGCAGATATAAAAGAGATGTAGTGATGAAAAGTAAACTTCCATCTGCAACAATACCATCTAACTGAAAAGATTTTTTTTTTTGCTTTGCTTTTCTCTTCTATAGAGGAGAAATCTCTGCCAATGCTAATAGTTGTAGCTTGTACCATTAAAAAGACAAAAGCACCCTGACTTCCTTTCTTATTGTCTAGGTATTTCTCTTAAATGCTTATTTCAACACAAAATGCACTGCTGTTTGGTCCTTTATCCCTAAGTGGAACCAAGCTCTGAGCTTTAAAGAATCATGGAATCATCATGGAATATTTTTAACAACAGTGGGAATTTTACTGCTCAAACAAACACCCTCAGACAAAAAGATGTAAACTCACCAACCAAACTGCCAGAAATTTGGAGATTCTGTTCTTAATTTTAAAAAAAGGGTCAAAATATTTGGTAAGATGAATTAGCTAAGATCAGCACTGTGTAAATGCTGCATTTTAAGATGTGCTGGTTTAAGGTTAATTGGAATATTTTAATGGAGAAAATTTTATTATAGGCTGCGAAAGGAAAACAATGGTGATGTCTACTTCACTCATTGCTGAGATGTCTAAGAAAAGCATACAAAACAAAGATAAGACACTTGGGCTTGTAGACACTCTTGGACTGTCTAGCAGCTTCTGGCCTCCTCCTCTCTGCTGAGTAACCTCACTAACCACTTTTTCTTCTAACCCCCCTGTCTGATCCTCCAAACTCACCTTGCGCATAAGGCAAACCTTGGGGTAAGGTACAGGGGTGGGGAGAAGGTGGAAGGGTGGTTGGGAGCCCCTCCTGGGGTCTCTGATTTCTGCGAGGGGAGTTGTGTTTCTGTGTTACCTTTAACTTGTGTATTTCTGTAAATATTCCTGTCTGTAGTGTATATATCTGCTTGTACATTGTGCTGAGCTGTAAACAGAGCTTCAGCCCTTAACTTCCAGCCAGCTGAGTGTAGTCTGGGTCATTTACAAAGCGTGGGGGTGCAGGGAACTCCCAAACCATCACATAAGAGGAGTCCAGTGAAAGAATGAAGGTAGAAGAACTGTGCCTTAATCCCTCAAAGACAGATCTGATGGTCCACACCTAATGGAATAAAAAGCTTGGTACACATTCCCCTCAGAACCACAGGTTTAGGGGACCAGGGATGAAAAAGAGAGTTGGGGGACAGTGGGACCACTCAAGCACACACACAGTCAGGCATGTGGAATAGGTTCAGAGCAGGTTCATCATCTCAGCCAAAAGCATCAAATGCTGGGGTAAGAAATCCCAGTGATACAGCATCTAAAAATAATGTAATCCTACTGAGAATTCGATTCATCTCACTTGGAAGTTAAGCAACTCATCCCTCTTGCTCTGCCAAGAAGAAATCACCACAGGAAGAGTGCTAAGTTCAGCAGGTAGAGCCTGTAACTTCCCTCCATAGTTGCACAGGGAAAGTACAGAGACTGACCCCCAAGTGTCTTGAACCTGGGCCTGGTGGTTGCTCAGGGCAGCTTCGGCTTTAAGGAGATGCTTACTCTGTTTCACAGATGGCAACTGTCTGTCTGCCTTTAACCTCAGCAGAGCAGCAGGAGAACTGCCCAGCAAGTCCAAAGGTAGTCCCAGTATGAACTACTCAACTCCTTGACTGTTGTTCCCTACAGACACAGATTTCTTCACTTTGGGGGGAACAGCTCATGCATAATAGATCACGATTGTCTTAATTGTTAATTCGGCCATGAACTAAACAGAGGTACATAACTAGAACACAAATTATCCATCAATAAAATGCAATGGGATTAGGGGAAGTTTCAAAGCACAAAACCCAGAGGTAGAATGGGTGACAATCCTACAGACAGTGCTGCAGTTTGCAGGACCATTACCTACGTGAGGTCTTTCTGGGGACAAACACGTTGCCTTTTGGAGGCTTGCAACACATCTTGAACATTCATAACTCTCAGTGAGAAGCACTGATGTATTATTTATAACAGCAGGTGGGTAACTTCATTTACAGAATGATGAGACTTGTTCTCTCTGAGGGGAAGGCCTGGATGGGTATGAAGATAACACCCAAGTGACTGTGGATGACAGCAGAACTGCCTCCCAACCGCCGTGTATGTTACTACATGAAGCATTTTATCTCTTACATTGCTCACAAGCAGCTATCAAGAAAAAAAAAAAAAAAAATCACTGCCAAGAGTAAATGCCCTCCTGTGCCAGTAATGTTATAAAGCTGTGGGAAGCAAAGGAGCAGGGGAAGATAGCCAGGTTGTAAACTGGAAAGATCCAGTGAGTAGGATATTCCAGGGATTAGGAGCGAACGTGATGAAGTTTACTATCCCTTGCAGAACAACAACAGAACACCAATATAACTAGCAAGGACGTGGAGAAGTTTGCTTATGAGCCCAGCAACCCTCCTTACTAAAATACCAGCCACGAGTGCACAGCAGAACCACTGCTGAAAACAACTATACACACACACCTTGGTGGTAATATAAACAACAAGGCAGTGACTTACAACAGTCAAATTCCACCATCAACTCCTCCAAAAAGCCTGGCACTTTGTCACTGAAGGGGTGGTTTGTACACAGACAGAGAAGAATAAAAACCCTGTTTGAATGTATAAACAGAGGATAAAGCACAATAAAAGTGAAGTGGTATTACATAAATCTGCCAGGGCTTTCACACTAATGCACCACTCTCTTCTGATCTTCTCATCCTAGCAAGAAAACTAGAACAAAACCAAACTCCAGAAGTATAAACTGATTATGTGCAGACAAGAGGGGGATTTACAAATGATATGTTTTAAAGACCAACTCTTTTAGAAACAAAAGCAAGAAGGGATTATAGATGTATAAAACAAATAGAAAGGAAATTAACTAAGCTCCTCATGCACCCTGTTATGTAAGAAAACCGAGGGAGAATTTAACATGAGAGGCAGCACATTTGATTGTCAGAAGACCTTTTCTAATGCCACCTATAAACCAGCCCCTACAATTCTCTACCAGAAGATATTATACAGACAATTTTTTTTCAGCAAGATTAAAAAAGGATTATGTGTTTATGTAAGGAAGAATAACATATGTAGTTGCATTAGTCAGGTTTAAAAATAACAAGAGTGAGCAATTATCATGCTTCAGGACACAAGCTGATCAACAGCAAGGATCAGGAAGATATTTTTCCCCTGATGGGACAGCACCACAGATTTGGCCAGATGACAGTTTCAACTTTCCAATGAAAAATTGTCTCCAGTCACAGGAGGGATGCGGAATGGGATGAACTAGTTTAAAAACAGTACAAAGAACACCACGGAAGTGGAGTAGATACCACAACAGGGAGATGCTGAAAATTCATCTATTAATAAAATGTTACAGTAAGATTGTATGTTCTTTGTGTGACACGCAGTCAAAAGAACTAAAGGAATCAAATTCCCAAGTCACTGGGAATTACACTAAAAAATTCATGAAGAAACAAGAGCTTCCTGATAGCTGGGGAGAGCTATATCAGCTTTTCAGATCCCACTTCAGCAAGGTGTTAAGCACGGACACAACTGGGAGCTGTCCACATGTGGCACCAACATAAGAGCACTTTTAAAAACCCCTCTGCAGGAACTAAGAAAGGCCAGATGCCTGTCAGGAGAACAAAACAATAGTGCTCAAAAAATAACAGGTCATCTGAGTCTATCAGAATGTTTAATCAAACAACAGTTATCAGTTGTAGCTGGCGAAGCAGCCAGGCAAGTGATGACCTCCAGCCCACCTTGCCATGATTCAAGTGGCTGTGTTTTTGACTTTTCTCTCACGTCAGGAAGCAGGCAGTAAGTTTTGTGACCCTGGCTCTTTAGTCCCCTGGCACACAGTCAGCAAGCAGTCCAGCACTTCAGGCCTTTACCTTTTAATAACACAATGTACATACTAATTAGAACAATTAATGGCAATGAGCTTTGTCAAAGCCAGTAGCACAAATCTGAGAACCTGCTGCAGGAGTATCTAAAAAGAGTAATTATGACAAGTGATAAAGTATCAAGGTAGAAGAAAGAGTCCAACGGGATGTGGTGGGGATGGTGGCATGACTGCTTCTGTTTAACATCTTTGTTAACGACCTGGAAGAAAAGTTAAACAGCACATTAATTACATTGAGCTATATTAAATTAAAAGGTGAAGCGAGGTCCAAGGGAGGACAGAGAAATAACACAAAGGGTGGTGAGCAATTAGAAACTGATAACACACATTCCTGTGAACTTTAGTACCAGAACTTGGAGAATCAATTGAAGAGAATTAAAAACAGAAGAGCAAGAACAGCGATAAAAGGGCCAGGAGGACTGATTTGCAGAGGATGCATTAATTAAACTCTGCAGAACTTGACTAAGCCATGATTTGGAGGTGAAGGACAGAACGAGTCGGCACACATTTAAACACTATTAAACCAAGGATGACTGGAAATGTTTAAAGCTGGAAGTGTTTAAAAGCTACAACCATTCATAGCTTCCCTACACTAACTGCAGGGAAATCAAAGTGAAGAAAAAAATGTCCCTGCTGTTGAGGTTTACCAGATGATGTCATAGAGTAGATATATCCATCACCTAACTCAAGGTTGAAGTCTGATGCAGCGAACAAATCCACTTTGGCAGAAAAATATTGTGAAGGTTACAAAGCCTACAAATGGTATTAGTCCACAATGAAGATTAAGAGATGAGAGTTTGGTGAGCATCCCAAAGATAGTCAGTCACTCATTTATGCCTCCTGACACAAAATCTGTGGAGCAACAGGCAGCACACCCAAGCCATCACATCACAGTCAAATAATAAACAATTAAAGCAGATTCAAATAAAGATGCTGTGACAGGAGTGGAATGTAGAAGGAAAAATGTTCATCTTAAAAGAAGGAGGACAGATCTGAGCACAGCCAGTTTTTCATGGAGGGTGCCACAATGCCTCACACCACTGTAGATCAGTGATTCCACCTCCGCATTGGCACTGAGGCAGAATTAAAAATGTGTACTTGTATGCCACCAGGTCACACAGTCAGAGAGATCAGTCCCGTCCTAACCTGGCAGCACGATGGCAGCGGAGCAGTGCTCTGGAGGAGCAACAATTTTGCTGACTGCATAAAAGATGAGGCTGAGCAGCCATGAGATCTCATCAAGCTTTGACCTTCACTTAGGCTGGCTGCATTGTCTTCTGTTCCATTTAGCAGTACTCTTAAAGAGCAAAGAGGCAGGCAGTATTTCTATAGATCCAATTATATTCTCTACTCAAAACAAACCAAGGAAGGTAATCTGTAAGTAGCAGTCTTCCCATCATATGCACACAGGGTTCCTATAAAAATAATTATATTTACTTCAAAGATTGTGTTCTGGATTTCCTGTCTTATTTGCACTTGTTTCTTTGCCTCTTCCTCATATTATTTTCCTAATAGCCAGCAGACACGGATGAATCATGTATTTGTAATAACAACTCCTTAACAACCCTACCCCAAAGAAGCAAAAATTGGAGAGCACAACGCAAGTCTGAAGAGTGGTTTAGCAATTTCTCTTTAGCCACTGCAGGATGTTTCATGACTTTGATGATCTATTTATCCTGGCCTCTCAATTCCAAGAGCAGAGCAATGACAGAACATGGTAGGTTGCTGCAGCACTACCAGGGCTCTACAGTGCAGCAGTAGGGAACGGGATGCACTGAGCCCAAAATGCTCTGCCAGGACATAGTGTGTGTGGGATGGGAAAAGCTGGTATCTCGCCCACCTATGCGTCATGGTGCCTACTTCCAGCCAGTTCTGTCTGCCTTCCTATTTGTTCAGTCAAATAATACTCATTATTAAAAATATGGCTTCTCCTATACATGCATATCTATAAACAGTATGCATCTGGCTGTGAGAAGACACACAGCACCCCTGCTTCATCTCCATTTTCCTACCTTTCCTCTCTTCCATCCTCTCACAATATCCCTCCCAAAACCACCTGAAAATTGTCAAATAGCAGTTAACACAACTGAACCTAGGTGGAGACCAAAGTTTTACCTGCAGCCACGAATACGTGGGGAAATGGGGAAGCAAAAGAAAGGGTAAGCACCAGGGGCTCTTATCTCCATAGGCATCTCAGCATTAGCAGAATCCTTTTTATTTATTCCCCGTAGTAGGAGGTAATCAGAACAAACATGTTGCACATGCTGGCCCGGGTAGGGGTTAGTCCTGAGAGAGAGCTTGTTCAGAAGTACTGAAATTATACTTTTCACACACCAGTAAGATTAAACACACTTCTTTTCCTCCGGTGCACACACAGAAGGCAGGGATGCAAGTTTCCTGAACTTTACATGTCAGCCCCTTAAAATAAATCCATCAGTGACCACTGACACTGAAAAGACTGCTTTAAAAAAGTCTCACCAAGGAAATGTTTGCTTAAAGGCTGTTATGAATCAAAATTCCAGATGCTAAACAAATGTCAATTAGCAGTATTAAAAAAACAGATGCCTTGCTCTGAGCAAGTACCACTGCCTGGTGTTTGAAAGGGAAAAAACCCTGCACCGAACATGCTGGAAGCCACTGTCCTATTGAGAAGACAGATTTTTAATTGCTTTTGAGAGTCCAACTTAAACAGCTGTAAAAGCAACTTATTATGAAAGTCTCAGCATAATTTCCCATCAGTATGGAAGAAGGTTAAGCTGTCCCCTGCCTTAAGCTGCTTTCTGTTAGAAATGCACACAGTGAGAAGAGGTAAAGCACAGAGTCAGATCCATGGAAAGAACTGAGGCAGCACTACACCACAGCTGCTTGTAGCCTTCCAACCTGCACAGTAGGTGTCAACAATTGGCAAAACAAAAACTTCTCTTATTATTCATCTCCTTCATATGCACAACAAATCCTTGTCAAATAAAGATGACCTCACACACGCACAAATTTAAAGACACCCTTTACATCCTTCACTTGAAGCTCTTTTCAGCCCACTGATCTGAGACTTCCACAAGGCACCCAAGCCATCTCACCTACTTCTGAGAGCTGAGAAATTCTTAATATAAATCAAAAGAAGAAAGATGATTCCTCCCCAGCTTATCATCCGCCCATTAGATGGGTGCCAATCCACAAAGTTAACAGGGTATTTTATTTCGGGAGGCTGGGAGTGAGCTCATCTGTATTCTTCAGCAATCTTGACTTCTAATTACAGCTTGCTCTTTTAAACAGATCAGGAGTTGGCATGTTTTAAAACAGGCTGATCTCAGCCCCCACCTGCACTGCAACCTGCTCAGGAGACACAGCACATAAAATGGGATTTTCAGAGTAAAACCTACAAAGCCAGAAGCCTTGTACCTATAAGAAAGACAGGAGGGGGCATTATGCTCCTGGGTATGCAGGTGGCCAGATGGACAAAGAAGCAGAATACCAGCTACACGTGGCACAAATAGCTTCTGGGTTTTTTGCTGGTTTACGCCCAAGAAGGACGGCCATGTACTGCTTCCTGAGCCTATTTGCCAGAGTCCTAAAAGCCCTAAGATACTGCCAGAGGAAAGAAGAAACAATCTGCAAGGTTGTGAAATGGGATAGGAGGTTAAGAAGTGTTAAAGAGCTATTAGAGAATTAGAGAAACAATAGAACATTACATAAAAGATAAGATTGACATTAAAAAACCTGCAAAATTGAGGAACAAAGAAATAAGCAGCCACATAAAACAAATGATACAGATATTAATCAAACACTTCTGGTACACAGCTTGCAGTTGTCAGACAAAGACTGAGCCAATGTATGTACACATCTGAAGGCTGGGGCAATTACTTATAGATGAAGTCAAAGAAGACAGAGAATTTCTGATAAATGGAGATGAGAACAGGACATCTGAAGGCTCTCAGAGTACAGAAATCTTCCTGAAACTGTGTGGATTTTGAATTCAGCACAGAAATCTCACAACTTGACATAACAGAGTATTTTTGTGACAACTTCACATGCAACGTCTTTAAGACTCTTTTCCCCTCAAGTGCTATCCAGAAAACAGGTCAAAGTGATAGAGGATAGACCATAGAGTCACAGAACAGCTGATGTGGGAAGAAGGCATCTGTGGAGATTGACTAGTTCAATCCACCTGCTCAAAGCTGGGTAAACTAGAGCAAGATACTTAGGACTGTGTGTCCAGTCTGCTTTTGAATGTATGTCCAAAGATGGATACTCTACAACCTCTTCCAGGAAAAAAAAAAAAAAAAAGCTTTTATGTTTGAATGGATTTCTTATAATTCAATTTGTGCTCACTGCTCCTTGCCCAAAAAGCCTGGCTCCATCGTCTTTATTACCTTCTATCAGGTATTTATACACATAGTTAAGATTTCCCTCAGAGCTCCCTCTTCTCAAGGCTAAGAAATATATTCTGCTTTAACTGCTACTTCAGGTATTTTTTGAACTGAAGGGAAAATGCCATTCCTGGTCTTTCAAGAGACATTACAAGTTCAAGTTTTGTACAGGCTTTCTGACACAAAAGCCTTTACAAAAGAAATATTCTTCACAATGAGGATAGTCAAACATCAAAAGAGGTTGTCCAGCAAGGCTATGCAATCTGCATCCTTGGAGGTTTTCAACACCTGACTGGAGAATGCGCTGAGCAACCTGGTAAATCTTGGTACAGCTCTGAAGAGGGGCATTGACTTTCAGAGGTCTCTTTAAGCTATATTATTCTATGACTCTGAAGAGAAGCCAAGTATGGATGCTCATTGTGGACTCACTGCTTCCTTGGTTCCTTTTTCAATCCCAGTAAATCATGAATTTAGAGATTGCTTTAAACACTATCTAGTCTATACACTGACCAACCTTAATCCTTTAATAATTTAAACAGCTCTCATTAAATCCTTGACTTTTAATCTTATTTTTAAAATGACATAGAAGCATTTAATCAAACCCCAAGCTTCACACATGCTTCGATCTGAAGGCAGCAGGAAGTGTACTTAAAAGGGATGAGTTCTATCTAAAGCAAAACAAGAACATACACACTGAGGTACGGAAATGGCACTCACATGCATAGGGAATATACAACCCCCACAATGTTCACTGAGTAATTCTTCTCCCTGTTTCTACTCAGGTTTTAAAGTAGGTTGATTACTTAAGAGTCGTATGAAAAGGTATAGAGAGTGGTATGAAAATATTTGCAATATTCAAGTTAGATGGTTTGAAATATGAACAAACACTGTTAAAAGACTACTGATACTTCATTTTACCTCATTTTACTCAGTCTAATAATAGCAAAGCCTTTGTGCTCGTGCATACACTGACCAAAGACTGACACAAGGAAGAAAATCCAGACTCTAGCTGAAAATGTCTCATGCAGACTCACAGCCAACCAAGCTCACGACAAAAACCAAAGACCTAAAGAGCAATTAACACACCTGCAAAAATTCTATTGACTTCCAAATAAACTGTAAAGCCATTTCAGTTTTCTGTGTACTTCATTGGTATGAGGGAAAAATAACATGCTGTCACCAAGCTTAAAGGAACTTTATTCCTAGTCAGAACTGAATATGCAATGCAATCCCTGGCGGCGACTTCAAAAGTATTTATATAGGTCGCTGCCCACATGAACAGTGATGTTTCACTATCTGGAGCTTTAGATCAAGGCAATGAAAATAAGCAAGTTACAGATCTACCAGGAATCTCATTGATAATACATGACACTTGATAGCAATACTTCTTGGTCNTCCTCCTCCTATTCAATGAGAAAAATTCCTCCTTTGCAGGAAAGGCACACTTACTGGCACTTTGAAAGGAGAAGTATTTGAAGCATCCATGGAGTTGGTTTTTTCAGAGGTGCTGGTCCCGGAGATGCTCCGCCTGCGAGGAGATCTCTCTGCTGGGACCTCTGAGGAAGAGAAGAAAAAGAAGGTGAATGAATGGGTGCTGGGGGTGGGGAATAGTTAGGTTTCCTGCTCTGTAAGAGAGATGCCTCAGCAGAGTTTCAAGTATGTTAGTGAACTGCTGAATTACACTCTCCTATTTTTCTGTATCTTATTTATTCATGAAATTACACTGACAGATTCAAGGTTGTGGATCTGACTTGACTGTAGGCAATCAAAATGAAAAAAGCTGGTGAAGATCAATATCCAAATATATGCAGTATTCTATCTTTCCTTGCGAGAAGAACTTTAATTATCTTTTATTTTTACACAAGCAGTGCAGTAATTAACAGATACCTAAAATCACAACACAGGGAAGCTCAGTTTTAGTCACAGTTGAACCCCACTTGACATAGGTCAAAGTTTGGTGTAACAGGATCACACTACTTGCTCAAACCATGCAACCAGCAGAAAACTCCTAACTGCCCAAGTAATATGACAGCTATATCTCTGCAGATAAAAAAAATAGGTCAACTTCTCCTCATTCTGGCAATATGACCTTACTAAGATACGACTTTGGCATCTTAAATCCATGCAGGCTGATTTGATGAGCACAAATATTCATGAAGGATGCACTTAGATCTTTTTTTCTAGAATACTAAAGGAGGATAATAGGTTAAGAAAGTACACAGAGTACTAACAACCTCTCCACAAACACATGTACAGTGCATGTATGCATTTTTATGTACAGCTAGATAGACATACACGAACATACGGATACCTTTATCACAACTGCTGCCCATCTCCAGCTCGATCGCCAGACTTAAAGGAATCCAGCTTCACAAAACATCCCCTGACACGGGGAGGGGAAAAAAATCACTTCCTAGCAGAAAGTCCATTGTTATCTTCGGAATCTTAAAGAAAAGGAGTAAGCCGTGACTCCAGACAGTGACATTTTGACTCCTGCCGTTTTCCTTTCAAGAGACAGATGCAGCTTAAACTTCCATTTCTGGCCGCCTGGCCCTGGGGATCCGTGCTACTTCCACTTAAGAGAATGCCGGGTCTCTGGGTTCCCCCTCCCTTCCCAGGGCTTGCAGAGAGCAAGCGAGCCAGCAAGAAGCACACAGGACTGCAGCTATTCAATCAATCGCTCCGACTGCACATCCTCATTAGTTACTTTCAGGCTATTAACAGACGCCCAACTGCCGGCTTCCCTCTGCTACAGAAAATTTCTCTGTATATCCTGATTCACAGTAGCAAAGAAAAAAAAAAAAAAGGTTTGCAGAGATAGACAGCCGGCTGGTGCCACGAGAGCAGTACTTGCCTCCAAATAACCAGAGGAAAAATGAGAGAAGCCTTCTTCAGAGATAACGTTACTTGTGATGTCTTTGCAGAGCGGATTTTGATTTCACCAGAGTTACAACGTGCGTCTCCCATGGACGCTTGAAGAAGGACAAAATGGAGCATACCGAAGGAGAGGCTCAGAAACCCGGACCCTGCAGTGCTAGTGTCTCACACCGTAGATATTTATCTCTTAAAAAAACCCAGACTGCTAACCATCAGCCTCTCAGTCTGCTCGTAACCATCAGTGGGGAAAGGACTGCCAAGAAGGTGAACAGCCTCCTAAACTGGACAAACAAACTCTAACATACAATGTGGCTACCACTGGAGAATGGGCAGGGCACAGCTGCTAGCTGCCGACCACGACGAGCCCAGCTCGCACCCATCAAGTCAATGATGGTCTGACAAAGCTCGCAGTAATTGCCCCAGAGCAATGCCACTTTCCGGGGGAGCTCTCCTTCGGCTGGTGAGCAGCATGGTGCATTTTGTCTTACAGCTACGCAGGCATCGCCTGTTCCAGTGCTGGAGGGCAGGCACCTTTAGAGAACAAAGCATTTGGAGCAAGTCCAGCGCTAGCCCAAGGGGTTTGAGGAGCCGTCAGTCGCACGATCTCAGGAGCCTTTGCAGAGGTTGCCAGTTTTCATCTGAAGATGAGCTCTTTTATGCCCCCAGCCTCCTCACTCCACCTCTGCGAAAGGAAACTTATTTCCTGCAGCACCTGTAAGTGCTGCTCTCCCAAAGAGAGCTGCATTAGGTGGGATTGAAACGACTGCTTCTGCTGTTCCCACAGTCAGTGTCATGAAAGCAGCCGGGAGCCGTACGTTCACACGGGGCTGGGGATGACGGCGAGCACCTTTTATTTTCACATCAAATAGTAATGCGTAACGTAATAGGCTGGGCTTTCTCCACTTCTCACACACAGGAAATCACATCAAAACTGCTTCAGTAATTTAACACAGTCTGATAACTTTGCTGAGTCATAAATGAGAACAGGAGCCTGAGTTTCCCCACTATTTTCAACAATAGGTTCTGCAGGAGGGGCAGTTTAGGAAGAAGTTTAACCCAAATGGGAACGTGCTTGGCTCTCCCTGCCTCCCCCTCACAGCCACCCAGCAGCAGTTAGAGTTCTCTACAAATAAAACACTGACATTTCATTGCTAGAATGAGTTTCTTCAGTTCTCAGATCATCACAGCAGTGTACCAAATGCGGAAGGAAAAATGGAATAGTTGCAAGGTACCTGCAATGAACTAAAAATGAAAATACCTTTCCCTCCTTTCTCCTTCAAAAAAAAAACAAACCCAACAAACCAAAACACAAAAAAACACCCAAAAAACACCCAAAAACAAACCACCCCCCCCAAAAAAAAAACACCCCACAAAAAACCACATACCCAAGCACAAATAAACAAGATGCTCAGTCCTCAGGAAAAAGAAGACCCAGATACAGGAAAGCTGTTGAGAGATGTTACTTGGAAATCAAAAGCTAAATCAACCTGCTGTGATGTCCATAGAACAATGGTTTTGCTGAGTTGTGTTAAACAAAAGAGCAAACAAACAAACAAACAAACAAATCTATACTGTCACCACCAGGCAAAAAATGAGACAGTTCCTTCCCCTGCTCCCCAAGTAATGCTAGAGGCTACTCTTGCATAATCTTCACCTGCCCTAAAAATCAATGTACCTCTCACCAGCTTAGTATTAAATTATAACTGCTTTCTGCATTGCTCACTCCTGGGGATCAAGACTACAGATAAATCACCTTGTTTCTATGGATAAACAATGTGAAACCCTTTGCCTCCACTCACAATTTTTGGGAAGACCAAACCAAACCACTCCAAAAAAAAACCCTAAAAAATACAATCCAGCAAGCACTGTCAACATCCCTATGGGACACTTTTAATTTATCACCTCATATATAGGTGCTGTGCAGTAGTAGTTATGTAAATAAATATTTATGCAAATAATTATTTACTGCACAGAAATAGTCAGTTACAAATTAGCTGAGCAATGGCAGGTGCCTCTGAAGAGGGAACTGCCCAAGGATACAATGAAGATAGGTCTCTTCCCATCTTTATCTTGCACCACTCTATCCTCTGCAAAACCAAAGCTTGTTTTGTCCTCCAGAAGGCAGGTTTCTGTAAGACAGGTGCCACTTACTACTATGAGTAGTGGTGGTGATTGACCTCCTTTGAAAGCATCTGTCTTGGCTGTAGCTGTGTCTCCTCACTGACCTCCAGCCAGGATTTGGCTCTTTAACTCAAGATGAATTTTCTACTGCTGGGTGCTCTGGCCACTTGAAATCTGAAACATGGCTGTTGTGAAGGTTTGTATTCTACCGTGAAGAGGCTTTTGTCAGGGTGGGAGAAGGAAAGAAACCTCTCAGCTTTGCAGGATAGTGCTTGTTATTCTAGCTCCATTTTTCCAAATTAGAAATGGATTGGAAAAGGGCAGGAGAAACAATCAGGAACAAAGAACAATCCTCAGGGGTTAGGGTGAAAAGAATTCACTTACGGAACTTGCAAAGAAGGTCACAGAAACAAAGACTACAGGACTGGCTGTGATTTTGCAAAGGGCAATGCAATGAAACTACTGCATGGGCTCAGTGGAACACGCATCACAACCGTGGCACATTCCAGGCTGGGCTTGCATCCTTCCAGGGCCAGCAAGAACATCTCCAGATCTCTGTTCCTGCTTAAGGAGTCCAGGAGGCAACTCTAAATCAGTCCAAAGGCCTACCTGGAGATGTAAAAAAGGGGTAAGATCACTGGCAAGCACAACTCTAGTGTGATATTACTCATAAGGGGCTGGTATTGGTCTGTGTCACAGTGAACAATAAATCAGACTGTCCACTCTAGGCTGGCAGGCTCTACATTTCTATAACAAAGTCCTCAGGCTAGCCATACTCTGCACACCATCCTTGTATCTACATTGAATTTTAGCAGTTCATAACAATCAATAGATAGTCACAATTGATAATTAAAGTCACAAGTCTGCCAGCGGTGATTTCAAGCAGTCCATAGTAACACATAGCTTAGCACTACTACAATGTCCTTTGCTCTAATGTTCAAGAAAGATTTGTGATAGTGAAAGGCTACACTTATCATCCACTGAAAATAAAATAATCCTACTACTCACAATTTAATTAATTTTTTTTCCCAAGATGTACTCTGCTGAGAGACAATCAAATAAATTAAATAAATTCTATCTCTCCTGAAATTCATTCTCCCAGTATCTTTACTTAATATCTTTGTGTTGTCTTTACTAGGAAGGGGGGCAGACTGCTGGTGTCTATTATCTACTGGTTAGGAAAAGAAAAGGAAAATATAATAAGATTTCAAGGATTGGGACTTCCTTTTGTTTTGTCTGCACACATCCTGATATGATGCAACTAGAGGGGACAGAGAATACGATTCATAAAAAGAATCAATTCATTCTGCCTCACAAGTCTAGCTTAATTACAGGCATTTGAACAATACCAAACCAGTTCAATGCGAGCAATTACCTACCCAGAACCCAGTGTTCCCAAAGATTGCCTCTCAGGTGCACTTCCATTCAGCTGTTCTCCCCAGCTGAAACAAAACAAAACTCCACCCAAATATTTGCCCCCCTCCTTTACAGAGCTACCCTGGCACTCCCCAGGAGAAAATGGTAATTGCTGCTGGTCAGAGCATTAGCTGAGCCAACAAGCAATCCTGCAATTACCCTCGTGTCTGAAGGAGGGATCAATAAACTGCACACATGAAATCGCTCTTTAATCTGTCATTATTTTAAATGTAAGCAATATGGACATTCACATTTAGAAATTCTCAGCAGCACAAAACAGAATCATAGAATTGTTTCAGTTGGAAAAGACCTCCAAGATCATCAGGTCCAAATGCTGACCTAACACCACCACAGTCATTAAACCATGTTCCCAAGTGCCATGTCCACACATTTCTTGAACACCTCTAGAGATGTTGACTCTACCACCACCCAGGGTAGCCTGTTCCAGTGCCTGACCACTCTTTTAGGAAATATTTTTTTCCTAATATCCAACTTAGACATCCCCTGGCACAATTTCAGGCCATTTCCTCTCTTCTATCACCTGATACTGGGGAGTGAGAAGAGACCAACCCCCACCTCACTGCAACCTCCTTCCAGACAATTGTAGAGAACAACGAGATGTCCCCTCAATCTCCTCTTCTCCAGACTCAGTAACTCCTGTCATCTGATTGGGGAGGTTCACCTGCCTGGAGAGATTATGGCACATTTCAAATATGGTGATGCCTTGAGGCTTCTTACCAGGATGCCTGAACAGGCACCATTTCTGCCCCAAAGAATTACAGTCTTAACTTGAAACAAGGCACTATTAGAGTGGGATAAACCCTACACAGTAGGTAGGAAGAAGGAAGGATATTAAGAAAAAACAACATGCAAGTTACCTTTTAAGGGCTGCTGGATAATTATTTGTTTTTTAAAATAAGTAATTATCCCCAGATAAACAACTGAATCCTAGGAGGTGAAAATAAAAGAATATGTCGAAGAAGAATGTGGGGGGGGGAAAAAATCGTCTCCTGAAGATTGCTACAAATGGAATAGAGGAGTGTTTCTCTTGAAGAGGACAGACAGAAGAGACACTTCTGGAGACGTGGCAATTGACTAGAAAGGACTAAAGGATTTCAAGGCCTCCGTCACTGTTTTCTACTCTGACAAAACGCCAATTAATCTATGGATTAACTACAGAAGGAATACAGAATAAAAACCTGGAACACTTTTTATGACAGCATTTCTTTTACAAACACACTTAGGATCAAGCACATAAGCTTGGAGGAGCTGGAGCACATATGGGTTGGAAGCTAGTTTTTGAAGATGTTACCCACAGGTGTAACGGCTGTTTGAGTAGTTCACTAGAGAGAAATACTAAATCTCTGTATTTGTATCATGGACAAGAGGAACTACAAAGCTTGTGTTCCTGACTTTATGAAGTCAGTATACTACAGCTCTGAGCTTATAGAGCAGAAAAACAAAACAAACCAAAGATAATTGCCCTTCTACTCTGCTACATGTTTACTGTTTTCACTGTGAGCTGCTGATCACCTACCATAGCACATAAATAGTGAAGGTGCTTATTTGACCCTGATGGTTGGGTCCATCATTAGTTGATTGTGTTTAACCCTAGAGCACAAGAATTCAGCATGCTTCAAGGTAGTTTGTACATTAGTGCACCATATACATTCAGTAACATTATGGCATTCACAGCTTGGTTTAGACAGAAGAGACTCTTTTTGTCTCATTAGGGTTGTTTTCCAGAGAGCTTATGTGACAGCACTAATTGAGCAGGCAATATTTACTCCTGGTTTCTTCTATCCTGGTGAATATACATACCAGGTGACAAAAGGAGAGACAGCAATAAAGAGCAGAAAGCTAGAAAGCATTAGGAGATAGATAAAAAGGAATATCAAGAAGAAGAAATGTCTAAACAGCATCTTTCAGATTAATGTTTCCTAATGAAATAGGAAGCCTCATATCAAGATAAATTAAAATGTTAATGCTTGGAGTAAGAATTCTCTCATTTGCTCACTTGGGGAAAATTCAGACTTGGGCCCAATACACAGACTATCATAAAAATTTAATTAAATGCCTATGTAGGAAGCTTAGGGTGAAAGGAAACTCCAAACCACTGATCTGTTTTAAGTCCTGAAGTCCGAGTTTATATTCTGGTTAAACACATTATGCAAGTTCTGCAGAGTATAGGAGAAAATGGAAAAATGCAGTGATAGCTTTTCCATGTTTATCAAAACAACTAGACGGAGGGGGAAAGCCAGAAGAAGATACATCAGAGAAAGCAACCAAGTCACAGCATACTAAAGTGCACAGAAGCTACAAAGCCAGGGAAAGGAAATAAAAAGGAAAGCCTGCAAAGCCCACTGGTTACAGAACTCTCACCATCAAACACCTGCTAGATACCAATTACAACCAAAAACTCTCCCAGTCCATTATCAGTGACTGTAAAAGAAGATACTGTGCTTCCCCAAGGATTGGGTTGATCAGACAAGTCTTGCAAGATGATCCAGGTAAATACAAAGATTTTTAATTTGCAGAGAGGTAATTCTCGTGGTGTTAGGAACTTGCATTGTGCTGGCATAAAAAAAAAAAAAAAAAAAAAAAAGGAAATTAAATAAGGCCCCATTTAAAAAAC